>PPNJ02000016.1:121534-217957 GCA_003707215.2 Phaffomyces thermotolerans | reverse complement strand
ACCAGATCAAGACTTCAATAAGGTGATGGTTTTGATGTTAGATGTCAGGATTAAAGAATTGATTGACCAGATCAAAGCTCTAATAAGATGGACTGTAATGAATGTTAGTAGTTGATTGTGTTAGATATCAGGATTGAAGAATTGATTAACCAGATCAGGACTTCAATAAGGTGGACTGTAATGAATGTTAGTAGTTGATGGTGTTAGATATCAGGATTGAAGAATTGATTAACCAGATCAGGACTTCAATAAGGTGGAAGCCGTGACAAATATCAGTAGTTGATGGTGTTAGATGTCAACATTAAAGAATTGATTGACCAGATCAAAAATTTCAATATGTTGATGATTTGATGACGTTAGCTAATTTGCATACTCATTGATTGACCAGATCAATAAGCATTTTAGAATGGTATCAAATATCAACAAACATCGATTGATGATATGGATATAAAATAGTTAGAGTAATGGAGTTGAAAATGTGGCTTTATAAATATTAACACAATTTTCGAAAATCGTTTTTGTGGTTACAAAAAATTCTTAACTGGAGAAATCTGCTCATATAAGAAGCTCCATTGAATACATCTTTCTAGCTATGAAACTTAATCAAATGCTCTATTATATCTTCATGAAATAGAATTTTTTTATGAATGTTACTAGGATGTTTGAATAATATGATACTTTGGTGAATGTTTACAAATTATAATACTAGGTGTTTAAATAATGTGATAATTTGTGTTTTTTACGTACTTTTTTGTTCTCTTTATTTAATAGGGAACTGAACCCTGAAGCCTGAAACAATACACTCAGTTACGTCTGGGATAATAACAAGCTCTTAAATCGATTTTAATCAAGGCCAAACAAAACCGGCAGTTTTTCAAGCTGTTTAAACGTATGATAATCACTACCTTTTTTGCTAAGTTAGAATCAATACTATATAGCTGATCATTCATTTTCACTGATTATATAGTTTTGAAATCTGAAGTGTCACCATGGTTTATTTTGATACTTAAGTTTTGAGTCTTGACAATATGTTTGTGATCTGCGAATACCTTGTAATTCTTTTCTAATCTCAATAATTTCTTTTGAATTTTCACTTTTTTCCATTTCTTTACAGAGTTCAATTAATTGAACAGAAGGATCGTCTCGATGTATTCAGAAATAAGAAACTTACCAAGCTTTGGATAATTTCTTAAAAACTCCAGTATCAGTGTAACAACAGTAAGTGCCAAAAGCTAAAGGTTTAGAACTTGATATTTTGTCATCATGGTTAACATTATTGTAATCATTAATTTGAATCATGATGGTTTTTTCATTTTCATATTGTTGTAATATTTGATTGAAATAATCTTCAAGTTCTTTTTCATACTCCTAACTTTTCACATATAAATATTGATGTAAAAAAGCTTCAATGTGATTCACATCATATAGCTTCATCATGCATTTTCCTTTGATCATGTTTGACATATCTCTTAGCTGAGGAAAGAGGTTTAGCAAGAGCTGTTTGTCAACTCTGAACGTTCTTGAATCTTGTGACACTATTTGGTTGACACAAAGTTCTATGATTTGCGATTTGCTGGAACGCTCTATATTCTCATGTTCGTAAATAAGCGGATTGTAATTCGCTAGAGATTAACTGCTAGATACTGTTTCATTGTACAGCTAGATTTTCTCTCTGATTTCTTCATATTTAATGGTCCTGTTAAAAAATGGTTCGAGGAATTGGTATTCAGGCGATCTTCTTGAGGGTTTGAAACTTCAAGCTGTAAGATTATGACACCTGTACCAATAAACCTTTTACATCAAAAGAATGCTAATTTGCAATTACCATAAAATTTGGGAACTTCAGAATTTAGAAATCCCAAATTGACTGAAGGGAAATTCACTGCCTATTTGAGGTAACTGCTTGAAACTCCTTCTCAAAATGGAGTTTACAACCAAGAAATAAGACTTGTATTCAAATAGATCTCAATACAATAGTGATTCTACATTCAACTCTTACTATTACATCGTTACTTAGTTGATCTTAGTCAATGTTATGAAGACTTAATACAATACGTTACCACATTTAAAGTTATTTTGTTCATAAAGATAACAGAAGATATTTATATAATACACATCCACAATTATAATAAATAATATCTTTGATTCATTCATTAACGTATTTAGTACCAGCCTATACATCATTCAAAGCAACACAAACAGCACCTTTATGATGTCCATTATATTGTCTCACTGTTTCACTTGTCGATAGATCCCATAACCTTACATAATGATCTGAGCAAGCAGTGACAAGGTATGCTGAATCAGCACTGAATGCAGAATCCCAAACCCAACGTTGATGGCCTTGTAATGTAGTTTCCAGAGAAAAAGAATCTTCAACGTTCCATATTCTTGCTGTATGATCAGCTGAACATGTAGATAGATGTTTAACATCAGAACTTAATAGAACTTTAGTTATATATTTTGAATGTGATCTGAATTTAGTAACTGGTTGTAATTGAGTTGAATCCTTTTGATTATTCATCTTCCACACATAACAGTTCCCCTTATTATTCCCAGCGACTAACATTGAAGCATCACTTGCCACAGAGACTGATTGAACAGGAACATCATCTTCAGGTATCAATTGATGCGTACATTGATTTTCTCCTAGATCCCATATTCTGACGTTCCCATCTTGGTCACAACTTATCAATTCCCCTTGATTTGGGTGAATCACTACTTCATTAACTGGGCAATTGTGTTTATAATTCCTTTGAACTGATGGAGCTCTAACGTCCCAAACTTTCACTGTTCCATCTTCAGAACTAGAAACCATCCATTTATTATCGGACTGGAACGCTATAGACGTGACGTTATCTGAATGTCCTTCAAACGACGTGACTGGGTTTGGGTTGGTTGTTCTAATATCATACAGTCTGACGTGTAGATGACCAGCAGCTGCTAAGAATCTTTTATCTGACGTTATCTCTAATCTGTTGACTTGTGAATCAGCATGCTGGATAGTTCTAGAGCAAACACCGGTCAATGCCTCCCAGAACCGAATCGTGTGATCGTATCCTGCACTGGCTAGTAACACTGACATTGCTCTCTGTATATAATACCCATCACCATTTTTAGAACATTCGAGAAGTTTCCGGATAGAAAAAAAAAAAGTTGAAAAGGTTATGATATTTAAATTCATTTCCTCCCACTTATTCAATCAACAAGGATAAACATAAATTAGAATTACAATCAATGGTTAGAGAAACTGCTTTATACGACAGATTAGGAGTGCAACCAAATGCCTCAGACGCAGAAATCAAGAAAGCCTACAGAAAAATGGCATTAAAATATCATCCAGATAAACCTACTGGTGACACTGAGAAGTTCAAAGAAATTTCAGAAGCCTTCGACGTGTTAAGTGATCCTGAAAAAAGAGAATCGTATGACCAGTTTGGTTTAGAAGGTGCAAAACACGCAGCCAATGGTGGGTTCCCTGCTGGTGCTGGTGCCGGTGGTGCTGGATTTGGTGGACATCCTGGATTTAGTGGATTCAGTGGATTCAGTAGCGCAGATGCTTCTAATATATTTGAACAATTTGCTAGATCTGGTGGTATGGGAGATGATGGATATGGGTTCTCATTTGGTGGTGGTTCTCCATTTGGTGGAATGGGTGGTATGCCAGGTGGAATGGGTGGTGGATTTGGTGGTGGTGCTAGTAGAGAACCAGAAGCTGAAATAACTCAATTAAACCTACCTGTTACATTAGAAGAATTAGCGACGGGGGCCACTAAGAAATTGAAACTAACAACAAAGGGATCAAATGGATCAAAAGAAGAATCAATCATTGAAATCCCAATAACACCAGGTTGGAAAGAAGGTACTAAAATAACATTTAAAAATAAAGGTGATTGGACCCCATATGGTCGTAAAACAATCCAATTCGTCATCCAAGAGAAACCACACAAGTTCTTCAAAAGAGATGGTAACGATTTGATTTATACATTACCTATAACATTTAAAGAATCATTGTTAGGATTTGATAGAACAATTGAAAGTGTTGATGGTAGAAAAATCCCATTTGCAAGATCTTCACCAGTGCAACCAACTTCAGAGAATAAGTATCCTGGTTTAGGTATGCCTATTTCCAAATCACCTGGTCAAAGAGGTGATTTAAAGATTAAATATAAGATTGATTATCCAATATCATTGACCCCTGAACAAAAGGAAGCAATTAGTAAGTACTTCTAGATCAAGGGGAAAGAGATGTCAATTAGACAATAGAGATTTTATGTTTGAATGAAGGGTTTAAAAATAATTTTTTCGGTAGTTTGTTGTGTTGTTGTTTTTTTTTTAAAATATATATAATTTGGAAGAAAAAGGTTATAAATTTCTACTACTATACATAGTTGGTATTGTTACCATTAATGCATATTATTTAATATCAATTTTAGGTTCGTGTAGTATTTTTATAGTGTCTCTCTCTCTCTCTCTCTCTCTCTCTCTCTTGTGTTTTCATTGAATAAAAAAAATTTGAAATTAATAAATAACAAAATTTACACTCTCTAAACAGCAAGATATATATCAATATGTGTTTTTAAAGAATATAAACAGCTACACTAAAATGATAATCTTTACAAATCTCTCCTAATGAAATCAATTAAATTAAAAATACAAATGATATAATATAAAAAAAATAACTTTGATAATAAACATGACAAAATATATATGATATAATATACGAAAACGAAAACAAATATGAAAAAATCAATCTATTTTTTGGATTTCTTCTTTTTATCTTCACTTTCATCATCTTCTGCTTTTCTCTTTTTTTCCTTCTTTTCTTTCTTTTCCTTTTTATCCTTCTTTTCTTTCTTTTCCTTTTTATCTTTCTTTTCCTTCTTTGAGCTTTCATTTTTATCTTCATCAGCATCAGCAACAGTAACATCAGCAACTGATTCATCAGCTTTAGTGACTTCTTCAACTAATGGTTTAGCAATAACTGGTTCTTCATTACCTTCATGACTAACATAAGATTTTTTCCAATCTTCTGGGGTATTTTCATTAATTCTACCAAATTTATCTAATTTACCTTCAGTTTTCAATTGTTTCTTTTTAGAAGCAACTGGACCTAACCCCCATCTTCTTGGATATAAATCTCTTTCCATAATACATCTTTTAACTTTAGCAACAACACCATGATCACAACCAGCTAAATCCACGGTTGACATTTGAGCAATAGCAACGGCAATGGCTTCACCTTTAGTGGTGATTAAAACAACTTCATCGTATAATTCAATACCTTCTTCGTATCTTAATAAACCAGGAATCATTAATTTAGCACCGTAACAAACAGCATTGACAGCAGAATCTTTAACAACGATTCTTTTATAACCTAATAATAAAGTTTCTAAAGGTTGAATGATTTTTCTTAAATATGATTCATCTCTTGTATTATCATAACTCCATTGAGCATCTAAAACGTCATGTAATGTGACTAAATTATCAGATTCACATAAAGCACCTGATCTAACACGACGTAATTCTTGCATATGACCACCTGTACCTAATAACATACCTAAATGGACACATAAAGTTCTCATATAAGTACCAGCTTCACAAGAGGCCCAGAAGACACCAAGACCACGTTTGTTATCGAATTCTATCAATTTGGAATCATATATGGTACGAACTCTTAATTGCCTTTTAACAGCTGAAATTAAAGGAGGTCTTTGAAATAAAGCACCTGTTAAATTTTCTAATGAACGACCAAGAGCTTTTTCATCTTCTAAAGTTTCATGCAATCTAACGATACAAACATATTCTTTACCTGCACCTTGTTGAGATTTAACTAATCTTGTTGCTCTATCAATACAAACGATCAAACAACCAGTGACTTTTGGATCTAGAGTACCAGAATGACCTGTTTTTTCACAACGTAGGATTCTTTTAATCCAGGCAACGACTTCATGAGATGATGGGTTTGATGGTTTATCCAAGTTGATAACACCTGATGAGATGTAAGATTTCAAATCTCTTTTCAATGGACTTGAACCAGTTGGGATAGGAGTATAATGGCCTGATCTGACGAGTAGCTTGTCAAAGTTCTTCAACAGCAATGGCCACTCAGAGGTGTCTTGAGTCGATGCACTGACGTTTTCAGGCTTGATGAAATGTTCTGACATTTTCTATATGGAATAAAATAACAGATAAAAGTGATTTGAAAGAGCTCATCGCAGAAAGAGGAAAAAAAAAATTTTTTTTTATGTGGAAAAAATTTAAGTATTTTTCTTTACCCGGAAAACGCGCGAATATTACTACTTTCGGATGGAACCAGTATAGAGAAGATTTATTGAATATGAACGTTCAGTTCGTTGGTTATCTTGATTATGAGCGATCTGTGTTGGTACTGCTCCCTCGCTAGTTGTCTAGAGTGTTTCAACAGATTTTGAAGCGTGATTTTACCGTTGGAATAAGCAGAGTTGAGTGTTTGTAGCGTATCATTGATGGTTAAATCTTTAGAAATTAGTTCGTAAAGTTGATAATGAGGGATTGAAACTGCTGTTATCGTGTCATCCGGGTGTGGTTGCGGAGTGGACTTGATGAGATCGATGGTGGAGTTTGCCTGCTTAATGGTGGATTCTAGGATTTGTTTGTTAGTTTCGATGTTTTTATTGATACAATTTAACTGATCGAATTCGAATTTGAATATCTTATCGAATTGAGAGATTGACGATTGGATCTGTGAGCTTGATTGTTTGAATTGCTGAATCTGTGGAGTTATTGAGTTTTTGTATAATGAATTGAGTATGATACTGATTTGTTGTAATAATTGTAATCTTTGAGTATCAAAAGAAGTTTCATTCAATTGGGAATCAATGAAATTAGGCTGTTCTGTAACCAATGTATTGATCTTTGGTGAAGTGTTCATCTGTTTAATATGGTTTGGGATTGGAGGGATTGGAGGAGGTGATTGTAATTTCGACACAGGATCTTGTAATTTTGGTGGTAAAGCAGGTTGTGGAGATGAGGATGATGAAGTTGTTGTTGATTGCTTAGGTTTCGCATAGACTGGAGGGTTTAGTGCAAACACTTGGGATAACTCTTCACATAATTTTGAAATGGATGAAGTGAATGGATCCCATTGAGAAATGTAAGGTAAATAACATTGACCATTAGCATCGACGTGATTACCTGGATTCAACAGCATTTTAGCCGTTGGAACAACATACGCCATTGGTGGGTCATTGGGGAAGGACTGGGGGATCCATATTTCGACTGGGATATTGTATTGGCGTTGTCTAATGATGCAAGGCAGTGAACCGTACAAATTTAATAGTAGTGAAGATGAGCCATTATCAGTTGTATGGACTCTTGTTCGTGGTCTCAACAGCGGGTTGTGAGTCAGAGTGGCAGAAACCTGGTGGAAGACGTCTTCTGGGTGTGCGTAGAGCTGCTGAGTGATGCTAGAGAGCCATTGGGAGAGTTGTAGAGGCAGTGGGCTCATCATGGGAGGTCCTTTATGAGTAGGTTTAGGTGAGAATGAGGACTTGTTTCGCGGAATAAAAATGAAATGTTTTTACACATACTTAATACCCACCACCACCACTACACACGCACACACACAATGTCCTTCTACACTGTCCTCACTGCGCTCGTCGTCACCATTATAGCCTCTGCCATCTTCTGGGTCATGGCTCCTAAAAACAACCAGACAGTCTGGAGAAGCACAGTCTTATTAACAATCGCAATGGTTTATTTACTTTGGGCAATCACCTACCTGGCACAGTTGCATCCATTGGTCAGTCCTAGAAGATCTGACTTGAGACCTGAATTCTGAGCACTTTTCAATACATAGATTTTTATCACTATTAATGTTACTATCATGTTACTATTATGTTATTATTGTATTACTATTTTATGATTAATCGTATTGTGCACCAAGGTATAACACTGTACACTAATACCACTATTATTCCTCTACTACATCCACCATTACCTAGTATCAGTCGACACTCACTACAGTCTACCATCAGTAGTAGTATCAAATTAACGAGGTGGTTACGAGCCCACAGCCTTCCCTCCCTGTCCATCCACTCATCTTCACTCTCTATTCCCACAAACCAACCACGAACAATTATCAAGCCAGAATCTAATCATGGAGTTCCTTCACTCGTCCTCCTCCTCACTCTCCCCCACAGACAAAGAGAAAGTCAAGAGAGTCGTCCCAAAAGCCACAAACAAGATCATCGCTGCCTCAATTGCTAGATTATACATTGCTTATCCAGATCCAAATCAATGGACATATACCGGTCTTTCAGGTGCTATTCTGCTCGTTGATGACATCGTAGGCCATTCTTTCTTCTTGAAACTTGTGGACGTCTCCACTGACTTAGGAGTCCTTTGGGATCAAGAGCTGTACCTCAATTTCCAATATAATCAAGATCGTTCATTCTTCCACACTTTTGAAATTGAACAATGTTATGTTGGTTTATTATTCGATGATTCAAATGATGCTTCTTCATTTTATAAGAAAGTAACTTCAAGAGAGAAGCATGGCTCTAAAAAGACAATCCAAAATAAAAATGCCTTAACTGCAAACACTCCAAAACCGCAAATTGTCATCACTGGCCCAAGAGGTGAATCATCAACCGGTGAACAAAGAGTTAGAAAATTTACAAATGTGTTGTATTACGACGATTTACCCCCTCCTGAATGGAGAAGCTTATATACCGAACTAGCTGCTGCTGGTATCACTGAAGATATGATTGCTGATAATAAAGAGTTTATTAAAGATTATATTAAACAACAAGGTGGTCCTCTAGTTGGTCTTGAACCTCCAATTCCTAGAAAATATCAGCACCAATCAAAGCATATATTTGAAGATACAAATACTACTACTAATTCAAATACTTTTAAAAAGAAAGCTCCTCCTCCTCCTCCACCTCCTCCTCAAGCTTCTACTCTTTCCAATAATTCATCATCTCATTCGATTAATGAATCATATCAATATACTACACCAATGTCTCCAGAACCTGAACAATCAACTCCAACAATCCCATCCCCACCAGCTTCCACAACTGTTCATAGAGTACCACTTCCATTAACCCAACCTGTCCATAGAGTTCCTCCTCCTCCTACACAATTCTCGACACCACCACCACCAACAACAACAACAATTCCATCATCTCAAAGGCCAACACCACCAACATTACCAACTGGTCAAAGACCAACTCCTCCACCTCCATCATTACCAGCTGGTCAAAGACCATTACCATCTACCCGTGGTGCACCACCTTCTCTACCACCAAATTCTCGTCCAACTCCTCCACCACCTGCTTCAAGGAATCCATCTTCAAGAGGTCCTCTTCCACCTCCAATACCTGTGAAAAGAGGTGGTGCTCCTCCTCCTGCTCCTCCTCCAAGACGTGGGAATGCCCCTCCACCTCCACCAAGTAGAATCACTCCACAATCAACAGGTTATACACAACCTCTTGCTGCTCAGGTACCTCCTCGTCAACAATTACCGCCTCCAGTTTCACATCAACAACAACAACAGTCCACTATTCCACCACCTCCTCCACCAATGCAACAACAGTCCTATATTCCACCACCTCCTCCACCTATGACAAGTTTCCCAACTTCAACACAATCTTCAGTCCCACCACCATCACCTCCTCCTCCACCTGCTTTCCCAACACAACAACCTAATGTTCCTGCTCCACCACCTCCCCCTCCAATGCAGCAATCCTCAATTCCACCTCCACCTCCATCAATGCAATCATCTGGTCCTCCACCTCCACCACCACCAATGCAATCCCAACAACAACCTCCACAACAAACACCATTCCCATCAGGTGGAGATGGAAGAGATGCATTATTGGCATCAATCAGAGGTTCAGGTATCGGTTCTTTAAAAAAAGTTGATAAATCTCAATTAGATAGACCATCTGTGTTACTACAAGAACAAAGAGGTGAACCAGTGGCTCAATCTAGTGGTAATGCCTCACCTGGTGGTGGATCGTTACAAGACGCATTGGCAGCTGCTTTGAATAGTAGAAAACAAAAAGTTAGTAGAAGTGATGATGAAAGTGATGGTGAAGACTGGTGATCAAAATTATTGAAAAGTTGATTATTTTACACTTTTCAATTCATATTTTTAGCCAGTTTTATCTCCTAAGTGGACTCCTGGGTATTGCAATGAATAATGTACCTTAATTCAATGTAGCTAATTGATAATTTATCTCAGTGGCCTTGAAACCTGCAGAACTATTGATATTATGCGCATGTCTGGTAATAAGTTAGTTAATAAAGAATAGATCAAAAAAATCAAACTATTTAAGCTTGAAAGGGTGTAGAGTTTCAATCAACACCACAATTTTCCTCGCTTGATTCATCAGTCGTTCAATAATTGTTGAGTAACTCTGATACGTTTTTGATTAACTTCACTTTTCAACTTCCACAATATGATTCATTGATTAAAAAAAACATATTTGATTTCAGCTTTCCCAGATCCGTATTAAGTGTAACTCTGTTGATATTTTGAAAAAAAAAAAAGTTGCTGGTGAAAATTAACATTATTTACATTGAAGATTCGGGATCAGATCATATTTCTATTATACTGAACCAATTTAACTCGTAAGTAGCTTTGAGTCTTCAAATTTCAACGATTCTTTGTGACACCTTTCTTTGAAACCCATTTATGCGTTTTATTGCATGAGGCTACATACAAATGAATTTTCTCTTTCTATTATACATTTAATCAAACAATCACAATGGACTCACTTCCAAATGAACTAAAGATTAAAATATTGAACCAATTAACAGCAGAAAATCTTTTGGCATTTCTAAACATCTCACTCTACCATAAATTTCTTTCAGTCGTTTTCGATGGGCCTTCTTCATATAACAGGAGGGTTTTCCTCCTTATCTTCAAGTTATTTCATTCAAAGGAAACACTAGAATTTATAGTCCTTTTCAAAAAAAACATTGGAAAATGATATCTCTATCCAGTTTATCAACTTAATATTAGAGAAAAATAAATCATATATAACAGATACCGATTTAGAGATAATACAATATCGTGCTCTCAAAATCCAATCACAATCAATGTGCAAAGAGAGAATTTATGTATTCATTGGAAATGATAATTCATCAAACATTTTTCCAGACATTATTGGTTAAATTCACAGCCTGTCCTGAATAATATTAACGATCTTTTAATTCTTCAATTTGTTACATCAGAGATAATTTCAAATTCAAAATCATTGGCTATAATTTATCAGCTATCCGCTTTTCGACAAGGTTATCAAATACTGGTTTTTACGTTCATTTTCCTAATTTGCAAACCCTGATCGTACCTACACCCTTTGAAAAAATAGCTGATTGGAGATATCAATGTACAAATAGACAATGTCGATTTAAGACTGATAATTGAACAGATAATTATAAGGTCACAGTTGGATTAGATGAAATATTAACGTCACTTTATAGTAATTATGATAATTTGACTTCTGACCTTGCTCGTTGGATTGATAGTTATAAGTTATTAGCAGTGTCTTTGCCTTACCTCACTGAACTAGTGATGACTTGGAAGGAAAATTCGATCTGTTCACTAGATGGATTTTTGCGTACTTCCATTGTGGTAAGTTCGTTAAAATCCCTTGAGTTATCACTAGCTGAAACGTCGACAATCGAATGTCTGGAGTTCACTCAATTAGAAAAGCTTCAGCTAGTTAGTGATTGTAATATATCAATTGCAATGTGTCATGTAAAATTTCCTTCTTTGAAGAAACTCATTTTTCATGCTAAATATCATAATGAAATATTAACTTTTGAATCAATCAATTTACCAAATCTTGAAAAATTTCATCTTTCAATTACCAATAATGGAAAAGTTATATTAAAAGATCTTGAAATTACAGAGCGTTTAACAAAATGTTTCATGAGTTATAGACTTTCTCATGGTATATTATATGGAACTTCCTCCACTTCAATGCGTAATGAGTGTGATTCCAGTATATTTAAATACGTTAAAATTTTTGAAAGTTGAATTTCACATATTCTTCAATTTGTTGTTAACTAAAGGTATTTTTTTTTCCAAATTAGAAATCTAGAGTTCATTTATGGTTTAAATATTAGTTATCATGCAATTCGTGGTAAACAGCTACTAAATCCTACTGAAAAGTTTAGAATCAAAAAAACTAACTAGTAGCATTGATCACTGGAATGAAAGATTGTTTCGAAATCATTTTGATTCAAAACACTTCAACTAGATTATAATCCGCTCACTTTAATTGATAATGAGGTCTATTTGAATCTTACTGAGATTGATTTTGAGAACTGCACACATTTAATCTTGGGCTCGTCCCGATATGACGAAAGCATCCGCTTCTATTCTTTGGACTAGTTTGAAGACTTAGAAACTATAACATTTGTGATATGTTACAACTCAAATCAGTATATTCCAAGCTTTGTCAAACATATTAGAATAATCAATCCAACCTCGCCTCGTTTAAATTTCTATAATTCTGAAACTATTGAGACTCCAAGTATCCAAATTAGAGATGAGCCTGTATATGGTTCTAAACATAACTCTTTTACTTGTCTATATCAAACGTTCCCAAATTTAAAGAAATTAGTTCTGGAAAATATAGAAGATATTCAATTTCCAATGGAAGGCCTACCAAATCTATTTGTCTTTGCTCCACAATTGAAAATTTCTCCATCAATGATGTTACCAAATTTAAGAAATATATCTACAACTGAAAACAATAAAGAGATCCTATTCTGCCTGAAAAAATTACAAAATCAGAGAAACCGATTACAGTTGAGATATTCAAGTCAAAGTGCAACGTCAAGGAGTTTCTAAGTTGAATGCCTTCTACTTTCATCAAAATTAAGTTTCATTAAATGGGAGAAAACTGAGGAATTTTAGCAAGTGAAATGTTCATAATAATTATCCTACAAATGGTCCAATATTGAACTCTCGTTTTATTCAAGTATTCCAAAATTTTCTTTCAATTAGTATGGATATTCAGCACCATCATAATTATAGAATTTACCATTAGAGTCAGCAGTAATATTATCTATCAACTTAACTAGATACTCACCAGATTGATCTGGTGAGATGGCGAGTTTAGCAAAAGCTTCCTTCATTTCTTCAGGAACAACAACACTAGCTTTTGAGCCCATATCAGTTAGAACAAGACCTGGATGAACACAAATAGTAGTGAAACCTTGTGGTTGTAACTCGAAGGCATAAGTTAAAACAGAGTGATTTAACGCAGCCTTAGATTGACCATAAGCAGAAGTTGAAAGAGTGTAAAATTGAGTTAATGAACCTAATCCACTTGTAATGAAAACAATCTGTCTAGTGTTTTTTTTTAATAAATATGGATAAACTGATTTTGTAGTGAAAATAGCACCAAGAGCATTAGTGGTGTAATGTTCGGTCCAAGTTTCCCATTCAGTCTCTAAAATTGGTCTACTTGATGAATCTTTCGCAATACCGGCATTATTAATCAAAACATCGATACCATCTGCTGCAATTTCTTTCAATTGAGCATCTAAACCTTCAATTGATTCTTTTGATGAAACATCTAATTTAACAATATGAATATTTTTATTATCATCTTGTAGCTTTTTTAATTCTGTTGAAGCATCTGGGTTTCTTGAAGTGGCAATGACGATATTCTCTGGAATAGAAGAGAATTTTTTGGCTAATTGGAAACCAATACCACGATTAGCACCAGTGATGAAATAAGTTTTACCTGTAGACATAATAATTGAATTTAGTGTGTTTTGTTTTTTCTTTGTTAATGGAGACGAAAATAAACGTTATAAATTGTCATTCGAATAATGAAATTCTCTTCCCTTTTTATACCATGCTGCATCCTCAGCTTGTGATTCGAATATAATTTAGCTGTTGAAGATTACAAATTCGATACAAGTTTTAGTAGTAAAAAATAGGAGATAAGCGGAAATAAAAAAGCACTAAGCACCAAATGTCGCTGACAAATTTGGTGGAAATAGGGGATAAGAGCCTAAGACCCTTAAGTGATGGCTCTTCATGTTCATCTTTTGAGAAGGCACAAGAGTTTATCTTAAAGCATTTGAATAAAGAACTCTATAGTTACTATAGGACGAAAATATAGCAATATAACGTCTCATTAGAATATATAAGAGAGTAGTAAGAAAACGTTTTAGTTATTACATTCGGGTGATTTCTTCTAAATGTAGTACGAACTTAGTTCTCTCTACAGATCTCCTATTATAATAAACGGTCAAAGATCAAGTTTGAACCACTGTAAAAATCTCTGCAATTTCCGAAAAAAGAACATTGGCATAAATACCTGAACTCTTTTCAAGATCGATAATATTGGAGTAATTGACCTCTCTTCTATATATCAGTATCAACTTACACAGACTAGAATCTACTACCAGTTTATGAAACATAAATTAGACAAAGTTCAGATTTTTACAACATTATATCAGATTAAGAGAAAGTTTATTAATAAATGAAACAGCAAAATAAATATTACCAGTCTCAATTTCAACAAGTTTCATTTATTCCTGAATTTTTTTCAGCAAGGAATTTTTTAATATTCTAATTGAGTACCATCATAGTTGTAGAATTTACCATTATCCTCTTTAGTCAATTTACCAAATAACTTAACAAGATACTCACCACATTTCTCAACAGAAATACCTGAAGATTTAACAAACTCTTCAAGATGAGGTTGAGTTTTGAGAAAATCTTGAATCAAATCATTTGCTAAATCAGTTAATACTAGACCAGGATGAAACGGTACAACAGTGAAACCTTCATCTTTTAACTCATGTGATAAACTAATGACCGAATGGTTCAAAGCAGCCTTAGATTGTCCATAAGCTGAACTTGACAATGGCATGAATTGGTTTAATTGACCAGCAACACTAGAAGTGAAGAAAATTTGTTTTGTTTGTTTCTTTAATAAATGTTTGTAGGCAATTTGAGAAACAAATACACTACCTAAAACATTGGTGTTATAAACTTTCAACCAGACTTCTGGGTCAGTAACTTCCACAATTGGTTTGTAACATTCTGGAGTTGCGATACCAGCATTTGAAATCAGAACATCAATACCTTCTGATGCAACTTCATTTAATTGTGCATCTAATTCAGATAATGATTCTTTAGATGCGACATCTAATTTGATAATTTTTACATTTGAATGAGACTCAGCAAATTCTTTCAATCCAGTTGATTCTTCTGGATTTCTTGCAGCAGCAATAACAGTATTTTCACCAACTGATAAGTTTTTAACTAATTGGAAACCAATACCACGACTAGCACCTGTAATTAAATAAACTTTTCCTGACATGTTTTATATATATATTGAACAAGTTTTCAATATTTATATGATGTTTGTCTTTTTGATTAATATCTTCTAGGATAAACATCTGGTTATATACTATTTGAATCAAGATATTGTGGATTTGATATTAATTAGAATTAGTAATGTTATCACTGATATGTACAGAAACCTTTCCTCACAAAGGTTTCATTTCGGAATTAGAGGTTTAATCAAATCTCAATTCTCTAGGTGCAATTTTAAGTGTGTTTGAGCTGTTTTATAGTGAGTGAGTTCTGACTGTGATGGATATGGTTTTAACGGGTTTTAAAAATTATAACAAATAAGACAATTGTCTTCAAATGATTTATTTAAAGCTTGAGGTTTCATCTATGTGGTCCAGAGTTACTATACAGATTTGTATATTTTATTTCAGGTCTTTCTCTGAATTTCTAATTTTTGATAGTTTTGTACCTATTAGATGTGATAGTGATACGAACAGAGGCAATTTCATTAGGCCACGATTTATTAAGAACCGAGCTTCAGTTGATACATGTGGGTGTTCTGATAATTTTGGATGAGACTCGAGATTTGGAACGGGTTCAACGGTCCTGGAGAGCTTTCAACACTGTCTATGGACTTTAGAGGACTTAAGACTAAAGACTCTGAGATATGAATGCCAAAACATTGATTCCAAAGCAGTTGCTATAATCTTTTCCATGAAACACAGCAAATATCTGAATAAACCCTTCAATAGGGGTTGAACTAAGCATTACACAACCAAACCTAGTGTTTTAATTGACACAATTGTGTGATACTTTAGTTCAGTTTTAGAAATAATTTTCTCCATTCAGAATCGAACTCACAACTCTCGATTCTGAATATTTCCTTTTTGGGTCTTCAATGCGATCAAGATGAAACCAAAAAAAAAAAAAAGTAAACTGACACTTAACTATTAATACCAAATTAGTCTCATCTATTGTTTTATCTAAGGTTTCGTGTATTAGATTCACTCCCTTTTTAGTACATTCTTTTTAAAATTTCAAGTACCATCTTAGTTAAAGATACATCTCAACAGGGCTTGCATATTCAATACTATAATTAAAAATCATGAATTTGAGACTGATATGCACTTTATTGCTAGTGTTCCCTAACATTTTAGCATTTCAAGTCCCTAAGAAGGACCATGCTAATAGAGATTACTTTGCTGTTGAACTAAGTGATTCTATTTCTTTAGAATCTATTAAAAATGAATTCACATCTTGGAAATTTGAACATCCAGCAAGAGGTAATCCAAATCATTATGTTTTTTCCAAATCAAAAGACTCCGATGTTCAAGTTTATCAATTCCATGAAGAACTTGACTTGATAGATGAAATCTATGATGATGATGAAACCAGATTAATGAAAAGAGATTATGAAATTCATCTTTTAGACACTGGTGTAAGATCTATTCATCATCTACCTCCAAAAACATTACAAAAAAGAGCTCCAATTCCAAATCAAGATAAAGCAATCGACTCTTCGTTAATACCCTTATTTGATGCTAAAAAGCAATTTGATATCCAAGATCCTGAATTTAGTAGTCAATGGCATTTGATCAATCCAAATTATCCAGGTAATGACGTTAACGTCACTGGTGTTTGGGCTAAAAATATTACAGGTAAAGGTGTGGTAACAGCATTAGTTGATGATGGTTTAGATTTTGAACATGAAGATTTGAAAAATAACTTCAATGAAAATGGTTCTTGGGATTTTAATGATAACACAAAGTTACCAAAACCAAGATTAAGAGATGATTATCATGGTACTAGATGTGCTGGTGAAATTGCTGCTGTTAGAAATGACGTATGTGGTATTGGTGTTGCTTATGATTCTCAAGTTGCCGGTATTAGAATCTTATCCGGTACGATTACAGTTGAAGATGAAGCTGCTGCTTTAGTGTATGGATTAGAACATAATGATATTTATTCTTGTTCATGGGGTCCATCAGATAATGGTAAAGCAATGCAAGCTCCAGATTTACTAGTTAAAAAGTCATTAATTAGAGGTGTCACTGAAGGTCGAGATGGTAAAGGTGCCATTTATGTTTATGCTAGTGGTAATGGTGGTATGCATGGAGACAATTGTAATTTTGATGGATATACAAACTCTATTTATTCAATTACAGTTGGTGCTATTGATCATCAAGGTAAGCATCCACCATATTCAGAAGCATGCTCAGCTGTTCTAGTTGTGACTTATAGTTCTGGTTCGCTTGAACACATTCATTCAACTGATATCCACGATAAATGTACCAATAATCATGGTGGTACTTCAGCTGCTGCTCCATTAGCTGCAGGCATTTATTCTTTAGTTTTAAGTGCAAATCCTGATCTAACGTGGAGAGATGTTCAATATCTAACCATTCATAGCTCTGTTAAAGTCAATGATGATGATGGTGACTGGCAGCAAGGTGCAATCAGTGAATATTCTCATAAATATGGTTATGGTAAATTAGATGCTTATAGAATTGTGGAATTAGCTGAAAACTGGAATAATGTTAATGAACAAGTTAATGCAACAACAGGTGTTATAAATATTGATCAATCAATTACAGATGAATTTGAATATGAATTAGATGTGGTTGAAGATTTATTTAAAGATTTTAAAAATCTAGAATCACTTGTATTAACATTTAATATGGATACTACAATTAGAGGACAAGTATCAATGGATTTAGTATCACCAAGTGGTGTTGTTTCTAATTTAGGTGTTACTAGAAAAAGAGATTTATCAGATGAAGGGTTCCACAATTGGAATTTCATGTCTGTTGCTCATTGGGGAGATGAGAATGCTCAAGGTAAATGGAAAGTAAAAGTTAAAAATCATGATAATGTTAAGAATCAAGTTAAGTTTAAAGATTTTAAAATTAATTTCTTTGGGCAGAAAAAAGATGAAATTGAAGAAATTGAAGAAAGTTCATCAATTGAAGAAATCACACCAACTCAAGAAAAAAATCATCAAGATACCAATCCTGAAGAAACATCAATTCCAGAATCTGATGAAGATAATTCACATGAATCAGAAGATGGTCAATATAAAGAGTCAACAAGTCATTTAACTGAATATTTTGCAATTCTTATAATTTTTGGATTTGGTGTACTATTATTATTTTATAAATTATCATCAGGTTCAAAGACAAGAAGAAGAGAACAATATGAATTCGATATAATTAGAAATGATTCTGATTCTGATTCTGAATTCAATTTCGATATCGATGGTGAGAGTAACACTAGATTAGTCAGTGGCAACACAGACAGAGATGGCATTAACACGTTAAATGAAAGTTTCAGCGATAACGTTATAAGATCAGGTGAAGAATTCAACATTGCTGATGATGAACAAGATTTAGAACGTGGTGATGAAAAAAATAAGAAGTAAATGTATAAAGGATAATAGAAGATAATTTAAATAGTTATGGATATATACAACTTTTTTCCATAAATTACAGTAATGTTGAATGTTAAAGTATATATAATACATATATCTTTATTTTTTTATAAGTGATATATGGATATCTCTTATTCGCTTAGATCATCTAATTCAAATTCAGTACGACCAGCATCATTATTATCATTATTAACAGCAGAATAAGTATTTAAATTCAAGTTTCCTTCAATTTGATTAGTTAATCTCATATAAATCTCTAATAAGATCAAGAACCACAAATAAATCAAAAATGCTGCAGATGTTAAAAGTAAGATATACGCACTATGTTCAGAACCTAATCCTAGTACCAATTCTAGTTGTTCTTCATTTGCACCCATGAATAAAATACCTGATTCAATCAAACAGAATGAGGGAAGATATTGGAATGAATTAATAACACCATTTGGTAAACTTCTTCTATCTTTTAATAAAAATGCAATTTCAATGATTCTTATAAATCCACCAAACATTAAAGCTAATCCAAATACTAAATGAATCTTTGTACTAATTTCCAAATGTTGAGAATGTTCAGACATGGCCCAACCTGTGAAGATCAACATCAATGCAGGCATGAAACTTCTTCTACCACCTCTTGATAGATATAAACCTAATATTCCACCAGTCCACCATAAAATCCCAGAAACTGTATGTTGATAATCACTCATTGACCAATCTTGACCCCATCTATGTTCAGTGAAGGTATTAACTACCCCCCAACACATCATTAACAAACTATCATAAAATTCTTGAGATTGTCTATGACCTTCAGTTCTAAAATATGGAACGACTAAAATCATAGCATATACGAATCCATAACCTATGAAAGCAGAACCCATTATCCCATGAGCAAGACACTGACCGGTATGAAGATCTCTACAAAATCCAAACAATGCAATTGGAGCAAGACAAGTTTTAACCCATGCTGTTAAAACTAATAAAATAGATAAAACGTAATGAACTTTTTTAACAAAGATATCACTTAAAGTTTGAATCCATTTAAAATTTCCACCGTTTTTATTGATGATGAAATTGGAACCTGAATTAATCAAACCGAAAAATACACAAGCACCATTCAATAAAAACAAAAACCAACCAGTTCCACGACTTGTTCTGTTTTCAATTCCATTCAAATCAGGAAATGATAAAAAAATTACATCAAAGGCACAATAACCCAATGACACAATCTGTAGCACGACACCAGCATGAAATCTCTGTGCTAGGATCAAGACACAAGCAATTGAAGATAGTAATAACGATAAAAACAACGTCAATAACCAATGGAATGTCTTTGATCCAGCATTAACTATATTAGGACGTGGAAAGTCATTATTATCATCCATTTCCATGGCAATCCCAACGATTACCAAGCATGATAGTACCCAAATGAGATGGTTGTGATACTTGAACATGATTCAATTTCGAGTTCCCTTTTGTGTGTGCTTCTCTGTTGGTGGGATGATTTAAGTCTCATTCAAAATATTTTGAGGTGAGAGAGTGAGACTCGGCCAGATCGGGAAACGTTGGGAGTGATGTGTTGGTGGGTGGATGATGAGTCTATGATGGACTGTAGAGTCTGTTAAGTGTGGATGAACGAACTACTATGGAGTATCTTGTCATTTGGTGTTGAAATATGAAATAGTGAAGTTATTTATAGATGCAAAAAAAAAAAAAAAATTTGAACAAAGTCAAGAGCTTTTAATAATGCCATGAGCAAATAATTCTTGACAAAGTATTTGTATCGTATAGCTCAATGTAATACTGTAATTTAGTGACAAAAATTGGTATAAAATAAATATATATATACTTATATAAATAAAAATGTCAAACTATACATGGATACCTACCAAGTGTTTCCAACACTTAAGATGTCATTAGCCTTCTCGATGATATTAAACTTATAATTGAACAACCTTTCTTTATTGTTAAATTCATTGATGAATTGATTAACATATTTATTCAAATCATCAAACCTATTTTTTTGGAAAAGATCAATTTGATTGAATTCATTATCATATTTCAACGATAATCTATTCAATAAATCTTTAGAATCATCTTTGATATTATTATCAGCAACATCATTATTAAATTCCTGTATTGATGATAATGAGACTTGATTGATACCACCACCGTTTATACAACCACCTGGACATGCCATGACTTCAACAAAATCACAATTGGATGGATCTGCTGATTCTTCCACGATTTCAATTTTGGATTTCATTCTAGCTTTACGTCTTGCAGTTAAACCAGAACCTATTTTAACTTTATTTGAAGGTTTTAATTTCCTTACTAAATTTTGAATGTTTCTAAATCCATTAACTATTGTACTTGAACCAATTTTAGAATTATTTGAAATGTTGATTAATTGAAATTCAATAACGTCTGAATTCTTACCTTTTACTTCCTTGATTTTTGTTGGGATATCTTTATAATGTTGTTGTAATGATAAGATATAATTGTATGCATAACCACCAGATGGACCACCATTGTTACTAAACCATGATTCTATTGGATTTGGCCAATTTAAAGGAGCAGCTTTTTCATATAGTTGATAAGGTGGATCATTTGAACTTGTTATATACTCTAAAATGTTAACGTTTTCTTCTTTCAATAGTTCTATTAATTCCTTTGGAGTTAAAACACAATCAACGTCTTTACTTTGATCTTGTAAGTTTTCACCGTCTGATCTTGCAGCTTCTAATTTCTTATCAAAACAAGGCATTATCGATAAATGATATATTTGATTCTGTTTGATGTTTAGTTGTCTCGATATTAATGATTTTAATAACGTTCCCGTTATTTGTTGTGGTGATTTAACGTTTAAAAGATATGGTAAGATTTCAGGTTTTGTCTTTTCAACGTATAACACAAACCCTGGACATATTGAGCTCAGTAGCGGCTTGCCATCAGTTGAAGTTTCTGATGAATGTTTAGCGTTGATGATTTCAGAATTTATTTTATAGATGCTTAGTTGTCTACCTGTTTCAGTTCCAATAATAAATTTAAACCCAAATCTTTCACTAAAGAAATTTATCATAAATTCATCGACTTTGAATATTGATATTTGCAAAAAATCTGATAATGAAACTCTACTTTGATGACTTAAACTCAAGACGAATATTTTATCATTTGAATAATTTTTCAAATCTTCGATTAATATCTTATGTGTTTGTTTTGATAATAGCACTTCCTCAGCAGATGTGATGCACCCACTGCACGCCAAACAGTCCTGGAGTGATATATTGGCACTTGGTAGATTATTAACTGATCCATCGTCAATACTGACTTCAATTGCTTCACCATTAATACCCATTTGAACTTCGTAGTTGTTATTCTGGTCTTTGACTCGTACTTCACCAGCTGGTTTTATGCACGCCAGACCGGGGCTGATGAAGTCATTAAGATCACTTGCTGATAGAATGGCACTCATGATGAATATATAAAAAGTGAAAGAGAGAAATGATTTTAATTTTGAGATGAGATGAGCTTTGATTACTAAAGAAATTATTTTGATTGGAAATTACATAATAATCGTTTGTTATTATTATTATTAGTTAATTAGTTATCCTTAACTGACAACACAGAAATGAACGTTGAAGAGTTGAATGACTGGCAAGAGGAGTTTGACGAGGATCCAACTTATAAACTAGCGACTTCTGTCTTGAAGAAGTATAACGCTGATAATTTGCTGTTCAACAATTCGTCAGTGAATCACTATTTTAATAACGTTGTTAAACCTGAAGGTAATCCCATCACCAATCAGAAATCATCAGGTCGATGTTGGTTGTTTGCATCGTTGAATTTGTTGAGAATCGGGATGGCTGAGCAGTTAAACGTTGAGAAGTTTGAGTTATCACAAAGTTATTTATTCTTTTATGATAAGTTAGAGAAGGCTAATTATTTTCTAGATAAAATCATTGAAACTTATAAAGAAGATGTCAATTCAAGGTTGATTCAGCATCTACTATTAGCACCAGTGCTAGACGGTGGTCAATTCACAATGTTTGTTAATTTGGTGTCTAAATATGGTGTTGTACCAATTGATGTTTATCCTGATGTTTATTCTTCAACGAATTCAAGAAAATTGAATGTTTTGATCACTACCAAGTTAAGAGAATTTGCTGAAGTTTTAAGAGATGAATTGATCAAGGGAAATGACGTACAAGAGTTGAAGAAATCTCAGATGAAGGAGATTTATAAATATTTAACAATTTTCTTGGGAGAACCACCAAAATTGAACAAAGAGTTTCAATTTGAATTCTATGATAAGGATAAATCATATAAGCAAATCCAATCAACACCAATTGAATTCTTTCAAAGTTTTTCTAAATTTGATCCGATGGCATCGATCTCATTGATCAATGATCCAAGACATGCATATTTCCAAAAATTAAAGATTGAACACTTGAATAACATTTCAGGTTCACAAGAAGTTGAATATTTGAACTTACCTAATGAGATTCTATCACAATTGATCATTAAAAGGATCAAGGCCAATAAACCTGTTTTCTTTGGTTCTCATACACCTAAATATATGAATAAAGAAAAAGGTATAATGGATATGAAATCTTTTGGTTATGATTTATTTGGGTTTAAATCGAATCAGTTGAAAGCTTCAAGGGTTCTTTATGGAGAATCTTTGATGACTCATGCAATGCTGATCACTGGTGTTAACGTCGATGATGATGGATTACCAAATAGATATAAAGTGGAAAATTCATGGGGTAAAGATTCTGGTGTTAATGGATATTATTCAATGTCACAAGAATATTTTGAAGAGTATTGTTTCCAGATCGTTGTTGAGAAAGATGAGTTGGATGAACAAGTGTTGAAACACTGGGATCAAGAACCTGTTGTATTACCATTATGGGATCCAATGGGTGCCTTAGCTGAGTGAAATATATATATATATAGAAATATATACTTTATAAATACAATACAATAATGACTATTAACATACATTAAAAAAAAAATCTCTGAAACCAATATTACAAAACCAATTTGAATCCCATAACACATTAAATAAGTAAAAAACAAACGAAATAATAAACAGAAGAAATAAAAAAAACATGAGCTATACATCTCTAAGCTGAAGTGGAAGAAGAGTATTTGGTAACGGCTCTAGTACCTTCAGAGACGGCATGTTTAGCTAATTCACCTGGTAAGATTAATCTAACAGAAGTTTGAATTTCTCTTGCTGAGATTGTTGATTTTTTATTGTAAGCAGCTAATTTTGAAGCTTCAGTGGCAATTCTTTCAAAGATGTCGTTAACAAAGGAGTTCATGATGGACATAGCTTTTTGAGAAATACCTGTATCTGGATGGGTTTGTTTTAAGACTTTGTAGATATAAGAAGCATATGTTTCTTTTCTAGTTTTTGATCTCTTTTTAACACCTTCAGTTGAAGTAGCAGTTTTTTTAGCAGCTGGTTTTTTTTCAGCTGGAGCTTTTGATGCGACTGGTTTCTTTTCAGCTTTTGGTGCCATTGTAAATAATTGATTAATATTACAGTTGGAAAGAACTATAATTTTTTTTTTTTTAATTTTAAATATGGGAAATTGACGTCTTATTTATAATAGAAAGAATCGCGTGATGAATTTTACACAAAAACAAACTGGATGCGTAAATTCAGTCACTTTGAAAGAATTAAAAAAAAAAATTTAAAAAAAAAAAAATCTTTTTTTTTGTAATAAAAAATTTCAGCTGGAAAAAAACAACATTTTCGCCGTTCCAAATTTTACTCAATTTGCGCGTGTAAAAACGAGCACAGCCAAAACACACACATTTGGAAGCAATTTTCTGATTGGCTAATAACTCCCTTAAATAAAGCATTTTAAATATAAAAATATAAATAGTTGAAGAAATCCTCATTTAAATTTTTTAATTTTATTAATTATATTATATTATCAATTATTTAATCAACAATGTCAGGTGGTAAAGGTGGTAAAGCAGGTTCCTCAGAAAAAGCATCTCAATCAAGATCAGCTAAAGCTGGTTTAACTTTCCCAGTTGGTAGAGTTCATAGATTATTGAAAAAAGGTAACTATGCTCAAAGAGTTGGTTCAGGTGCTCCAGTTTATTTAACTGCTGTCTTGGAATATTTAGCTGCTGAAATCTTGGAATTAGCTGGTAACGCTGCTAGAGATAACAAAAAAACTAGAATCATCCCAAGACATTTACAATTAGCCATTAGAAATGATGAAGAATTAAACAAATTATTAGGTCATGTCACTATTGCTCAAGGTGGTGTCTTACCAAACATTCATCAAACTTTATTACCAAAGAAAACCGTTAAAGCTGGTAAAGCTTCTCAAGAATTATAAGATTGGTTTATGATTATTTAAGGGGTTTCTGTTATGAATTTTTATTTCTTAGTTTTTGGTTTACATTTTTAATGAGTTTATAGTTGTAATTTATATATATTTCAGTTATTCTGGTGTATGTCTTATATTTACTATCTAGTAATCTAGTAATCTATTTATGACATCATTTTTTTATTAATTTTATTTTTTGTGTCAAAATAAACTGCCAAAAAGAGTAGTTTACTTAAATAGGAAATACGACGGAGTTGGAAAAAAAAATTTTAATTACTAGAAATATTAATATTAATATTATTATTTTATATATTCTTTGAATTATTATTAATATTATTATTATTGATATTACTCCATTAAATATATATATAATATATATATATATAAATTAATATTTATAAACCAATAATTACCCATAATATATATATCTATATCATAACGTATTCATTTGGATTATATATTCAATATCATACATTTTGATCATCTCTACCAAAAATTTTGTATAAAATAATCCGACTACCATACAAATAAAATATATTTATTAATGTCTCAATTCCATTCAAAAATCCATAAAAAATACCTTCAGTTCTTCCTCCAACTCCTTCCGAGTCGTTTACAATCACAAGATTCCAATAAATTACTCATCTTATACTTTGCTGTATGTGGTTTAACACTTTTGAAGCACAATTTTTCAAATGATGAAAAATCAGAATTGATCAAATATGTTTATCTACACCTCGTTGATGAAAGAGGGTTCCGTGGTAGTCTAACTCATATGATCCCCAACACACCTAACGTATATGATCCTCCAACTTTGGCTGCAACGTATTCTGCTTTGTGTATTTTACATACATTACAAGATGATTTCCAGTCAAAACTGAATAATTCCAAAATAAATGAATATTTGAAACTATGTCAACAAGAGAACGGGTCATATTCATCGTATAACATGAATGGTACCCCACTGGATGATGGTGATTTAAGACAATGTTATATGGTTGCTTCAATTAGAAAATTCTTAAATTTAAACACATTTGATCAGAAAATGGAATCTTTTATCTTGAAACAAATTCAATCCGATGGTGGATTAGGTTATCATGAATCGCATGCGGGATTAACTTATTGTGGAATCTCAGCTTTAAAACTGATGAATTCAGAAACTTTTATTAAAGATCAATCAAAATGGAATAAAACTATAAATTGGTTAGTTCATCGTCAATTAAATTTCAATGAGTTTAATCAATCTTTATTAAATTATGAATTCAGTGACCTCAGTGATATTGGTTCATTTAATGGAAGAGAGAATAAATTCGGTGATACTTGTTATGTTTTTTGGGTAATTGGATCTTTAAAGATATTACAACAAAACTATTCTTTAATTAATCAAAACAAGGCAATAGAATATTTATTAAATATAACACAGAGTAATAAAGGCGGATTTGCGAAAAGTGACGTCGATGATCCTGATCCATTCCATACATATTTGGCAATTTGTGCATTGAGTATTTTGAACGATGATCATGATTTAGACATTGGTGAGTTAGATGAGGTTTTAGTTATACCTAAATTGACATAATATAGATGTACAAATAAATGGTAATAAATAACATATAATTTATCTCTATGTACTTAAATAGAACAATATATATATACAAGATCAGGAAAAAAAAAAACATACCTATTCAACACAACTTCCCTGTATTTAACAAAGGTGTTGGATTCTCAACATACTTGATGATCTCTTCGTATATCCCCCATGCGATACCTGCACTCATAGCCTTTCTTGCTAATCTTAATCCTAATCCATCAAATAAACTTCTCCATCCTTCATCTTTAAACAATTTCAAAGCAGTACCACGAAACGTCTTGAAATTTGACGGTTGTAATTGCATCCTTGTTTTTATCGTATCAAAAGGTGCAGTTATCGTGGTTGCTAATGATGCTGATAATAAAGCAGATGATGAATTGATTATAGCAGATGTGGAAACACTCATCATTTTATTTCCATCAACACCAACTCCAGATTGTGCTAGTTTACCAAGTGACAATTTCCACCATTCGTATAATCCAACGTAAATACCAGCATATGGTGCATCTCTTGCAATAGTGGCACCACTACCTCTCAAAAACCCTTTGGAACCTTCCTTGGAATAAATATCTTTAATAGCTTGTGTAATGGAAGAGTAATGATATAAGGTCGATTCAAAACGTATTTTGATAACGGTGATTGGCATCGTTATATATCCTACCAATGCACGAGTGATGAATCCTGTTAATAAGTTTAATTTTGTTGATAATTTAGGTAATGCTGATGAAGATGACAATGGAGACGTTGATGGTCTCGCCAGGGTGCTTCTGAATAAGTTCAGCGTGGAAAGGTATAGTGCACTCCCTACACTGGTTCTGATAGCTGAAGGTAATGTACCTCTCCATAAACTTCTGATTGAATCCAATTGGTTTATTGATTGTGAAAGAGTCATCTTATGGTTTTGTTGGATTCTTGTTTTCAAAAGATCAAATGGTTGAAGAATCACACTGGATGTGAGACCTCCAAAGAATCCTCCAATAAGATGAGACGTTGATTTATCCATTTGATTGACTAGAAGTTAAGAAAAGGGTTCAGAATAATACATAAATTTTTGTATTTAATCCCCGAATAGAGAAGAAGCTCATCTCATTGAAACATTAATCCATTAACATGTATAAAAATTAGTTATATATATATATTTATCACCAATATCAAATGAAAAATTAGCTACTAAGTCAATTGCTCGGAGGATATTTCATCAATCATCAAATTGAGATCAATCTCATAAAATTTCGGCATCATCAGTTTCTCACCAATGATACAACATACAACTTCATTTATCTCAGTCAACCACGTTCTAAGATCCTCTTGTAATTCTTCATTAGCATACACTGTCGTGTAATACCAATCAACATTCTTTCTTTCAAAAAACCCACTCATAAATCTATCATCTTTCTCATCGCCATCATTCACTCCTTCAAATGGCTGTAATGGCAATTCAAACCTCACTGATTGTAAGTCATAGTTGATTCCATACCCTGTATACTTCCCATATGCTTCCTTCATTGCCCATATCCATTGGAATGGTTCCCTGGGACTCCATGCATCATCATTACATGTCCTCATCATCATCCCCTCAATGTATTCATATTCTAATGGATGTAACACACTCTTATAGAAACCAACATCTTCGCCTCTGCTTCTTGACAAATCCAATCCTAACTCACTACAATCCTCATCACCAATAACCATCCCGTTAATTTCCCTTTCATTACTCATACTGAACTGGATTCCATCAATGTGAGGTTTGCCAAACTGTCCAACTTCGAAAACAGGATCACTGACACCAGTGAACAACTGTACGATAAACCTCTGTAATAAAGTCGACGTCAACGTAGATTTCGCATCTGATTGGAATTTCTTCCTAATCACTTTAGTTTGGTCTTTGAACGGGACAAGTCTGAGTGCCTTCTCAAACTGGAAATCATCTTCGAGGAAGTCTTCCAATGGGAGCAGCAGTAGTGTCGTGCTCATTTTATATATGTGTGTGTCTCTCTCTCTTCTCTCTCTCTATATTCTTTTATGTCTTTCTCTCTCTGGGGAATGAAGGAAAAAAAAAAAAAAAAAAAAACTAATGTCCATTCATATTAAAAACTGTTTTCTCACAAAATCTTCATCCAAAAAATGTCCCGAAAGGAACTCATTGACAACGCTGTCTCTTTCTTGAGAGACCCAAAAGTCGCCCATGCTGCTTTAGAGAAAAAAATCGAGTTTTTGGAGAGTAAAGGCTTAACTAAAGTCGAAATCGATGAAGCTCTCAGAAGAGGAGAAGACTCAGCTGATAAGGAATCAACTCCATCAACCCCAGTGTCCACTCCCTCAACGGTTCCTCAGTACTACCACCCAGTAATGACACAGGTCCCTGCGGTGCCTGATCGTGACTGGAAGGATTACTTCATCATGGCCACGGCCACAGTTGGTGTTGGTTATGCTCTATACGAAATAACTAAAAGATATTTGATTCCTAATATTTTACCAGAATCTAAGACCAAGTTAGAACAAGATAAACAATCTGTTGAAGAGGAGTTTTTGAGAATAGAAGCAAGTTTGAATGAAATAACAGAAACTAATAAAGAGTTGAAAGAAAATGAAATGATGAAAAAAAAAGAAATTAGTGAAGTTATTGAATCTTTAAATGAGGTGATAAGTTCTACTAAGCTTAAAAATAACAAAGTGTCAGAAGATGTTAAATTCTTGAAATCAGAAGTGGAAAATTTGAAAAATTCATTTGATAAAGCAATTGAGAAGCAACAAAATGCTATATCTTTAGAAGTTTCTACAATTCAATCAGAATTGAAATCTTTACAACAATTAATCAAAAGTAAAAACTCTTTAACCAATGAAGTCGGGGCTGGTACCATCAACAATTCAACTTCTCCAATCCCTGCTGTGTCATCAATCCCATCAGCTTCTGAAATTTTAAAGAAAGCTAACCTCAACAAATCAAATGGTAACACCATCAGTTCAATCCCGGCATGGCAACAACAATCGTCTGCTACTTCTTCATCAATTCCAGCATGGCAACAAGTTTCCACTTCCTCACCATCACCATCACCATCATCTTCATCTTCAACTTCATTAGCAGCTCCAACCACCCATAACATTCCAGCATGGCAACAATTGAGCACAAACTCAACATCTGCCTCAGTGGAATCGCTTGAATCTGATAATGGTGCCAATAATGGTTATTTCCAAAGAGATGCAGTTGATATTCCAGAGAATCAAAAATTCCTCACTTCTTTACCTTTGAATTCTTCTAATGGTTACGTAGAACGTTCCACCGTTGAGATCCCACAGAGTCATAAACTGATCATCTGAGTTGAAAAATATATATCGATCTATATAACCTATAGTCATTGTAGAAAACTAATTCGTTTTCCTGCCTGGAGGCTAGAAGGAGAATTTTCCCACTGGTTCTGCCTACAAAGTAAAAAAAAAAAAAATCGGCTCATAATTTGACACCTAAAAAAAATAATGTAGAGAACTCTCTATTATTAACTTGTGATTAAAAATCAAAAGACACAATGAGCTCCACTACTAGATCACTGAAAAAGACATTCTCCACGCTTTCCAATCTCAAGGAACTTGCCCCTAAAAAACAAGCACCATTATCATCTCAACAAAAGGCATTTCTTGACCGTTTAATAAGAGTTGATCAAGCTGGTGAATTAGGTGCTAATTACATCTACGCTGGTCAACATTTCGTCCTTTCACATACAGAACCGCAATTGAAAGATTTAATAAAACACATGTGGGAACAAGAAATCCATCATCACAACACTTTTAATAATTTACAAACCATACACAGGGTTAGACCAAGTATTCTAACACCATTATGGAAATTAGGTGCCATTACAATCGGTGCCACCACGGCATTGATAAGTAAAGAAGCAGCAATGGCATGTACTGTTGCAGTGGAGACTGTCATTGGAGGCCATTATAACGATCAATTAAGGATACTAGCAACTAAATTTCCACAAGGTGAAGAGTTTATTGAGTTGAATGAATTAAAGAAAACTGTTTCTCAATTTAGAGATGATGAGTTAGAACATTTAGATACTGCTGTGGAAAATGATGCTGAAAGTGCCGTTCCTTATTGGCTCTTGACTGAAGTTATTAAATCCACTTGTAGAGTTGCCATTTGGACTGCTGAAAGAATATAAAAAAAAAAAATATACTACAAGAGTTATATATATTGATAATTATTCGCTTTATCACACTAACCCATCGTATAAATTCAAAGCACTAACGATACTTGGATCAATTTTAGAACCTTCTCTAAATTCATCTAAACTTATTTCACCATTCTTATCTTTATCCATCAGTTCAAAGATTTTTTGTACTCTTAGTTCAGGAGTCGCTTCATCTTCGTTCAATTCAACCATACTGCCAATCATCTTATAAATAGCACTCACTATAGCCAACATCTCCTCATACGATATCTTCCCATCATTATTCAAATCATATAATTGAAATGCCCAAACTAATTTCTCTTCTAACGTACCACGGCTAGTTATACTCAAAGCACAAATGAACTCTTTGAAATCAATTGATCCCGAATTATCAACATCAAATACATCAAACACATAATTACTGAAATCAGTTGGATCCCCAAATGGGAAGAACTGTTTATATATTTTGATGAATTCCAGTTTAGATAGCTGACCAGAGGGACAATCACGAAGAAAGCCCTTATACCATTGCTGTAACTCTCTGCGATCAAAGTATGTAGACTTTTTAAGTGAAGTGAGCTCGTCTTTGCTCAATTTGGAGGCTGCTTTACCCATTTTCCTAGTGCTTTTTGATTTAAGTGTCAACGGATATTTTATGGGAGAGTTTTTAAATTTCAACTGCGCCGCGAAATGATTAATTGGAAACAATAAACAGTGATGAGGTACACACACTTATATTATTACTATAGTGTGTGTACACTGTGTATAGCATACAAGGCATTATGCTTATCTCAGAAACACTCACTTTATTAACTCCACACTGTGCTTATATCATCATAGATGAGAATTCACGTGACTTTTTTTTTTTTTTTTTTTTCCATTCTTCATTGTGTTGCACTAATTGGGTATTAATTGATGATAAAACAATCACCAAAACCTTTTGAAGAGTTGATATAACACGCAGAAAATATCCATATTCAATACACACTTAGTCATCACGCAAGCAATGAGTTCTTACACTTCTGGAACAAATGCTCATGACATTCATAGTTCACATTCATCATCATCAGACTCTTCAATAATCTCAGATCGAATTGAAACAGTGCTACTTCCTAGTGTTGCCCTTAATCCACTTCATGAAATTGCAACAACCGCTGCTCTTCTTGGTGTGATATTTGGTATTGCATTAACAACGTTATTGTTCACATCGTTCAAAACTCCATCAATTTATATCATGTCCTTAGCTCTATTTCATTTCTTAGAGTATTACGTTACGGCCAAATATAACTCAAAGAAAGTCCATAAGGAATCTTTCATCATTAATAATGGACCAGCTTATACCATCGCACATTTGACAGCGTTATTGGAAGCCATTATTGAATACTATCATTTCCCAACCTGGAAGAAGTCTTTTCTGTATGTTAAAATTATTGGTTTCATTTTAATCTTGATGGGACAAATAATAAGGTACACAGCTATGAAAACAGCAGGACAATCCTTCAGTCATTTAGTCAAATCTCAAAAGGAAGATGATCACGAATTAGTCACTAGTGGGATATATTCAATTTTAAGACATCCTTCTTATTTTGGGTTTTTTTGGTGGGCTATTGGAACCCAGTTGATTTTAATTAATCCAGTTGGTTTAATTGGCTTCTCTTATGTCTTATTTTTGTTTTTCTCACAAAGAATAGATTATGAAGAAAAACATTTAATCAAATTCTTTGGCCAAAGTTATGTTGATTATAGAAATTCAACTCCTACTTATATCCCATTTTGTTGAAATTAGTTTAAATCATCATGTTTTATTGTACTAGTACAGTGTTTTCAAACAAATGTAGTAACCTAGTTCTCATTTCATTATAGGTTTGTTTCAATCAATTAGGTGTAGATAAAATAACCATTTTCTGCGCTCAAATAATCAAATTTTCTCTTCAATACAGACATTTAGTATTCAAAGATGATACTTTGTGGTTGTGCTATCAAGAAACTTGTTCATTAGGTACACCGTAACGCTCTATCATATGAAAATCAATCATTTTGCAATAGTGCATCGGCAATCAAAACTAAATTATCAAGATCGGGGATCATTTTTGGTACTAAATTTAGTGTGATGAGCTTAAGGCACTAGGCTGAGAAATGGACATACCAAGAGATCGGTAAACAGAAATCTTAATTATAGAAGTGCTTAATACTTATGGTGCAACTATTAATCCACACAACATTGGTACTTAATTCATGAATCATCAGCTTCTGCTTTATTCCATTGTTATATATAATTCTCATTGTGAATTTTTACTAAGCAACTGACATATGCCTTTAAATCTACTGGTGGTTGATGGGAATCTGTAATTATCAAATTGCACTACTCATGAGAGAAAAGATCCTATTACAGTTGAATTCAGTAAAAATTAACTGAAAATGAAAGTAACATTCTGATATATACAGAACTATTGAAATTAACAATGTATTAATAAACTACTGTATCAAACTGGAATTATATTGTAAATCACTATATTTTGAACACATTATACACCAAAAAACATTCAGTTTGAAATCAAACGAAGATTGTATTATATCACTTTCGAAATCAAAAGCATAAAGTTGAAAGAAGATGGGAAAAACCATAATAGTAATTAATGCATTATAGTTTTGGTTTCCAAAACTAAAGGGGGAATTAAAGGGAACACAATCAGTGAATCATTGTGTTTAAATGAAAAGGAAACCTAAAGCTAATCCAGCAAAAGAGTAGTAGCCAGCATTCAATCTGTTACCAGAGCCATCGAAAACGGAAGCTGTGTTGATTGTTGAACCAGAACCTGCACCATTCGAACTTGGAACAGCTTTGGTTGTTTCATAAACTTGTGTGGTTTCATATACACCTGATCCAGAGGTGATTTGTTTGGTGACAGTTGTCTGTTCAATAGTTTGGGTAATTATAGTGGCTTGATTATCTGAAGTGATGGTAATGGCAGTGGTTTTAGCACGAGATGAACTTGTGGTTGCGGAAGCTGGAATAGTTGTAACATAAGTTGAACCAGCAGCATTAGTGGTGGTAATGACAGTACTTGAACCATGGGTTGCTGAAGTAACTGGAACGGTAGTAACATAAGTTGAACCAGCAGCGTTAGTGGTAGTAATGACAGTACTTGAACCATGAGTTGCTGGAACAGTAGTAACATAAGTTGAGCCAGCAGCGTTAGTGGTAGTGATGACCGAACTTGAACCACGAGTTGTTGAAGTAACTGGTACGGTAGTAACATAAGTTGAACCAGCAGCATTAGTGGTAGTGATGACAGTACTTGAACCAGTTGGGACAGTGGTAGTATATATTGTTGGAGTACCATTTGCACCAGTGGTAGTAACAGTGGTTTTTTTACCAGCATCAGTAAGGGGACAATAAGTAGTGTAAGTAGTAGTGACACCGTTATAAGTTGAAGTGACTGTAGTTAAACCGGTGGTGACAGGAACAACGGAACATTTGTTTTCAGCGCAAGAAGTTATTGTAACAACAGTTGTTTCAGGTGCCGATTCAGTAGTAGGTAGTGGGCAATATGTGGTGTACTCGGTGACAACACCATGTTGAGTGGTTGTGACGATGACAACACCTGTGGTGATTGTAGCTGAGGAACATGCGTTATCTGAACATGAGGTAGTTGTAACAATGGTTGTAGAAACATCAGATTCAGTGACAGTTGATGTGATTGAAGTTGAAGACGCAATAGATGAACCTGTTGTAGAACCTGAAGTTGAAGTAGCAATATCAGAGGCAGTAGAAGAGCCAGAATTTGATGCGGTACTAGAAATGCTGTCCAAACTAGATGTAGCGCTTGATTCAACAGTGGAAGAAGAAGAATCGCTGATAGAACTAATAACTGTATCATCATTTGAGGTAATTGAAAATGAAAGTTCATATGTAGTAGTGGCACGCTTAACTAATCTGAGTTTGGCACCAGGAGTAGTGATACTTAGAGTACCTTCAGCAACAATCGTACCTGGTGCAGTGAAAACACCACCGAAATTAATATCAACAAATGATTCAGTTGAAATAACTTCATCAAATTCAACCACCAAAGAATCTGGATTCACTGAAATAAGAGCATTATCATTTTGAACACCATCAACACTGACGATACAGTTAGTGTAAACAAACGGACCAGACTTACCTAAATCTAATCTAATACTATTCCATGGTCCTAATGTACCTGGAACCTGAACGTTCCATTCTGGATAACCACTGTTGCTGATTTCACCATCGATGATCAAACCACTTGGTAAACCTGAAATGCTTGATGAAGCTGAAGATTCAGTACTTTGAGAAATGGTTGAAGATGGTTCTATAGTTGAACCTGAAGATTCAATGTCAGATGGTTCTGCAGTGGTATCAGAATTGATGGATGATGTACCAGTAGACTCCGTAGTAGATTCAGTTGTTGATTCGGTACTTGATTCAGTTGTTGATTCAACAGTAGATTCGGTAGTAGACTCAGTTGTTGATTCGGTAGTTGATTCAGTAGTTGATTCAGTAGTTGATTCAACAGTAGATTCAGCAGTTGATTCAGTAGTTGATTCAGTAGTTGATTCAACAGTAGATTCAGCAGTTGATTCAACAGTAGACTCAGTAGTAGACTCCGTAGTAGATTCAGTTGTTGATTCAGTAGTTGATTCAACAGTAGATTCGGTAGTTGATTCAGCAGTTGATTCAACAGTAGACTCAGTAGTAGACTCCGTAGTAGATTCAGTTGTTGATTCGGTACTTGATTCAGTTGTTGATTCAACAGTAGATTCGGTAGTAGACTCAGTTGTTGATTCGGTAGTTGATTCGGTAGTTGATTCAACAGTAGATTCAGCAGTTGATTCAACAGTAGACTCAGTAGTAGACTCCGTAGTAGACTCAGTTGACTCAGCAGTAGATTCAGCAGTAGATTCAACAGTAGACTCAGTAGTAGACTCCGTAGTAGATTCAGTTGTTGATTCGGTACTTGATTCAGTTGTTGATTCAACAGTAGATTCGGTAGTAGACTCAGTTGTTGATTCAGTAGTTGATTCAGTAGTTGATTCAACAGTAGATTCAGCAGTTGATTCAACAGTAGACTCAGTAGTAGACTCCGTAGTAGATTCAGTTGTTGATTCAGTAGTTGATTCAACAGTAGATTCAACAGTAGACTCAGTAGTAGACTCAGTAGTAGATTCAGTTGTTGATTCAGTAGTTGATTCAACAGTAGATTCGGTAGATTCAGTAGCTGATTCAACAGTAGACTCAGTTGACTCAGCAGTAGATTCAACAGTAGACTCAGTAGTAGACTCCGTAGTAGATTCAGTTGTTGATTCGGTACTTGATTCAGTTGTTGATTCAACAGTAGATTCAACAGTAGATTCAACAGTAGACTCAGTAGTAGACTCAGTAGTAGATTCAGTTGTTGATTCAGTAGTTGATTCAACAGTAGATTCGGTAGATTCAGTAGCTGATTCAACAGTAGACTCAGTTGACTCAGCAGTAGATTCAACAGTAGACTCAGTTGACTCAGCAGTAGATTCAACAGTAGACTCAGTAGTAGACTCCGTAGTAGATTCAGTTGTTGATTCGGTACTTGATTCAGTTGTTGATTCAACAGTAGATTCGGTAGTTGATTCAACAGTAGACTCAGTAGTAGACTCCGTAGTAGATTCAGTTGTTGATTCAGTAGTTGATTCAACAGTAGATTCGGTAGATTCAGTAGCTGATTCAACAGTAGACTCAGTTGACTCAGCAGTAGATTCAACAGTAGACTCAGTAGTAGACTCCGTAGTAGATTCAGTTGTTGATTCGGTACTTGATTCAGTTGTTGATTCAACAGTAGATTCGGTAGTAGACTCAGTTGTTGATTCGGTAGTTGATTCAGCAGTTGATTCAACAGTAGACTCAGTAGTAGACTCCGTAGTAGATTCAGTTGTTGATTCGGTACTTGATTCAGTTGTTGATTCAACAGTAGATTCGGTAGTAGATTCGGTAGTAGACTCAGTTGTTGATTCGGTAGTTGATTCAGTAGTTGATTCAACAGTAGATTCAGCAGTTGATTCAACAGTAGACTCAGTTGTTGATTCGGTAGTTGACTCAGCAGTAGATTCAGCAGTAGACTCAGTAGTTAAACCAGAGTCAGTAGATTCAGCAGTTGATTGGGTTGAAGCTTCTGAAGTAGAATCAGTTTCAGGTGGGGCACTAGAGCCTGATACAATTTCAGTAACAAGTTCAATGGTAGTTTGAAGTTCGGTAGAAGTACCAGTAATTGTACTATGTAAGAAAGTTTCAATATCGGTAGATGTGACAACAGAAGTGAAGGTATATTCAGTTGTAGTACTATCAGTACTAAAATCTTGAGTGGAGAATTGAATCTGTGTTGAGGTGAACTCTGAAGTTACTTCTGAAGTTCCTGTGAAAATTGTGGTTGTTGCACTATCAAATACAGTGTTTGTTTCAACAATTATATCAGTAGTGGTAGTTGATGAAGTGATTGTGATAGTAACATTAGGTTCGGAGGATGAAGTATCTTCAGAGGATGGAATATCTTGAGATGATGGAATATCTTGAGAAGGAGAGGATGGAACATCAGATGGAATATCTTGAGATGATGGAACATCAGATGGAATATCTTGAGAAGGAGAGGATGGAATATCAGATGGAATATCAGATGGAATATCTTGAGAAGGAGAGGATGGAATATCAGATGGAACATCAGATGGAATATCCTGAGAAGGAGAGGATGGAACATCAGATGGAATATCTTGAGAAGATGGTATATCTTGAGGAATATCTTGAGATGATGGAACATCAGATGGAATATCTTGAGAAGGAGAGGATGAAACATCAGATGGAGTATTTTGAGAGGATGGTACATCTTCAGGAACATCAGATGGTATATCTTGAGAGGTTGGAATATTAGATGGAATATCTTGAGAAGAGGATGGAACATCAGATGGAATATCTTGAGGAACATCAGATGGAATATCTTGAGAGGATGGTATATCATCTTCAGGAACATCAGATGGAATATCTTGAGATGATGGTATATCTTGAGGAACATCAGATGGTATATCTTCAGAGGGAGATGATGGAACATCAGATTCTATATCTTGAAAAGGAGAGGATGGTATATCTTGAGGTGCTAAAATCTCATCTGATGAAGTAGGATCTTCTAAAGGCACTGCAAATGCCTTTGAAGCTAGCAGAAGTGTTAATACAGCGCTATAGCTAACTTTTGCAAAAAGCATTCTTCTAAAACGATGATAATTTGAAAGATCCCAATCAATTTGAAAGCAAGCAAGAAGCAGATTGAAGTTTATATAAAAGATTCCCATAAATCTTCTGGTAATCAACCGATCTTTAAAAAACCTGGATTTTACGCGGGCAATACCATGAGTACATACATGTATGCATGCTGTACATGTACATGTATTTTTATGCAGGTATCAAGCATGCGTTTTGATATGTATTAAAATAAATTGAATAAACGGTCCAAAAGGAGTTATATGAAATTTTAGTTTACAGCTATATACAGCGCTGTATATCCCAAAGTACTGTATATATATACACAATTCTGAATAACTTGAGTACCTTTGATTGGATATATGATGTATCATATATTATTCAACATGTGTATAAAATCCGAGATCCACAAGATTTATGTGATTTATTCATCAAACTCAACGTGTACAGAATCCAGATTAGTAGGAGACTGGAGTTGAAATGTCAATCTTTTAGGTTATAGAAATTAGACTATTTTAACGTCATGGAAATAGCGCTATAAGTTTCTGGTAAATTAGCAAGATGATTTAGATAAGCCATATATAATACACTGTTCATAATATAAAAGTTATATCGATGGAAGGAGCTAAACACTTTCAGATTTTCAAGCCTTTAAAACTGCACCCAGGTCCTCTATATATATGAACAATATATACATTGTGTTTGCTATTCGAGGTATAGGTCAACATATATATAATAATATAATGGGTCCTAATCTCTAAAGAATATCAGGTGATATTCAGTTATAATATTGTCAGGAGTGCCCCGACAATATGTCGGCTTGTGAAGGGACTTTAAACATCCGACCAATTTGCTTAAATAATTACTTATAATAGATAAATATACACATGGCTGATATATATATAGCGATAGTTATATTTTTTTAACTGTAATTAGTCTACGCTGTACAGTGCTAATTTCTAAATAACAAAAAATGAAAGATACACATGTTACATGAGTAATTGCGATATCTTTCATGAAATGCAGGCAGTTCCAAAGTCTAGATTAATTAAGATATATCTAAACAAGGTTCTAGGTTATGAAGATTTCATTAAAAAGATCAAAAGATACTAAACACTGAACATTGAATATTGCAATTTACATCAAGAGTTCAATGGAATTGCAGTGATACATAGATATATCTATATATGCATATATAATATATATAACTAAAATCAAAATTATATATTATAGCCTGACTAAAGAAGAAAATAATCTGACTCTATTTAAAAATGTAAGTTTTCACTGGTTCAGGGAAAAAGAAGATTCAAAGAAAGATCCAACCAATTTTGGGTATATATCCAGTTTTCTGGACCGGCAGATAAAGAAATTGTGAGTGTATTTAATATTAGAAATTGGATGTAGTGTTGAAATATCCTGAGGATGAGCCATAATAAGATGATGAGTAGTAGGAAGAAGTTTCTGACGTAATTGATGGTGCTGATGATGGTTCAAATGATTTTGTTTGGCTAACAGACTCAGAAGTAATAGATTCAACAGAAGATTCAGTTGATTCAGCTGATTCTGATTGAGTAGCAGATTCAGAAGTTGAAGAATAAATGAATTCACTAGATTCATCAGATCCAGTTGATGATGTTTCAGATACTTCTGATTGACTAGCAGACTCAGAAGTACTAGGTTCAATAGAAGATTCTGTGGATTCAACTGGTTCCGATTGACTAGCAGACTCAGAGGTAGATGAATAAATGAATTCAGAAGATCCTGTTGACGATGCTTCAGATGATTCAATAGTAGATGGAGCGGTTGAGGATGGTTCTTTTGATTCTGAGATACTAGTAGACTCAGTGGTTGATTCAAAGCTGTTGGTAGATGGTTCAATAGAATTGGTAGATTGAGTGGAGGTGGCTTCAGATATAGTACTTTCGGTAGTGCCAGTACTTGACTGAGTTGATTCAACTGGAAGAGTGCTGGTAACTGTTTTGGTAGTAACAACAGTACTCGTAAAAGTAGCAGCAACAGGAATTGTAACCTCAGTAGTTGATGTGGTGAACTTAGTTGAAATAAGTTCAGTTGAAACCGTATGATAATTGAAAATAGTGTTAGTTACAACTTGTGTACTTGTGAAAAATTTGGTACTGTAGATGACAGATAAAGAAACTGTGGATACTGTTTCAAAATATGTTGATGTTGAGTCAGTGGTTGTAGTTGAGAGTTCATGAGCAGTCACAACATCAACTTCAGTAACAATAGCACCCAAAACGTTTGATACAAGTAATGCCAATAATGGTAAATATGTTTTCAGTTGGAATAATGAAACCATTTTGATTTTTAGTTATATGTTCGTTTTGTGAAGTAACTATAATTAAAATTGATTGAGAAGACAATGAAATTATAAAAAGTAAAATAAATGGATATCCTAGTTTATATATATGAACAAATCTTTTTTCATTTAATCTTATGCCTTAATATGTACTTATATGCGATTTACTGCATCGGCGAACCAACTCTAAAGACACGCAATAAAATTGGAAAAGTTTAAACTGTTGATAAATAGATAATCATGCACATTGATTATTGATTGCTCATCCATGATCTTGATAGCTAATTTACTTATTGAGATTGAAATCAAACAATATAGACAATATTATCTGGATTCTAATTTTCGATATCATATATATATCTGATACGTAGTACTGGTTATCATCAACCTAAAAACTACCTAGGTAACGCAATTTTTAATTGTATACGGATACTATGAAATGCTCTTTAGGTGTGTTAAGATATAATCCTCGAAGATATTAAAGAACAGTAACATATACGCTATACAATCAGTGACAGTTTTTTATGAGCCGAGATATTAAATATTATGACCTTTGAATTCTGGGTAAGTGAAGAATAGTTTACAGCTGTATGATAACTGTTATAATAATTTCAGAATTTTCTGAAGCAATAGTACAGATTGGCATTGCTATATTAATAAAGTGATATATGGTGAGACATAATTTTCTATCTCTATCGTGCAATATGTATATCAGATATCAGCTAGACTGACCATTCACTATATTGACGTTAAAATTTATTTTGGGTTACTGAAATCAAACTGTTTGATGGCATTTAACATAGTTCATAGGATTTTCTATTGGAATAGCTATACAGTGTACATTGTACAAGGTAGTTTATATTGTATAGAGATAGCCTGGCCAGTAAGTTGTAACTCTGTGGTTAGCTTTAGCTGCTATTTTAACAGTGCACTAGCGCCGTATATACTATACAGCTAATAATAGCTATACAATTTGTACATTACAGATGTCAAATTGGAACACTCATGTGAAATGCATATCATTACATATCTACTACTATATATATACAGTACGCTCGTTTATATATAATCAACTGTACACTCAAATTCAATGATTGTCGATATTGAAAAGTATATCGAGAAATCTCTGAAAGTAAAATTCAACTCGATTATTGAGTCTAGTAGTATTTCTTCAAGTGATAAATAATAATGAAAAATTCTGAAAATTATACTATTTCTTGAGAAGAAGTACCATGAAAGTTCTGTTGTAAGATAACAACTTTTAATCAAGTATAAGTAATGAATGATGTTTCAGTCTATAAAAGCTTGGTTGTATTAGGGTTGATAAGTACTTCGGAGACACATATAGTAAATAACATATAGCTTGATGAAAAGTTGTATCGAATTTGGAATCCAGCTGCTGAATGAAATACTCCTCTCTCTTGCTTGATTTCATGTTAATTAAGTTATACAAATTTCGTGTGGTTAAACTTGTGATGGTAACTTGTATAAGTTGTAACTCTTAGGACCTTGAAAAATGGTTAATAGTTACAGTGTACACTGTATAATCAGAACTAATAATTCTAAATTACAATCCAGAGAGAATTAGCATTATATATGGGTTGAGAATCAAGATATGGATGGATCTAAAATTTCTAGAGCATTCTATTCTGTTATACAGGGCATTCTCATTAAATTCAATATTACTATGACCTATAATTTCATTTTCTAATCAACAGTTTCAAAATATCTAACTTGTGTCTGCCACTAACTTTAAGTGAACTTAAAAAGTAAATTATAACATATAATGATGAATACAGTATAACCGAAGAACATTTAGAAATTCTAGTATGCATATACAGTGTATAATAGAAAGAATTTAGAAAGAAAGAGCTCGATTGTAAGATCGTTAGGGCTCATTTATATATATCAAGTACATTGAAGTTGTGCATATAAAACTTTTCGTTTGTAAGAGCTGTAAAAAGGATTTGAAAGGCTGTTGTTGTGAGAGCTGGTAACAAACGTTGTGAGTTATATTTGAAAAATGATTATAAAGAGAGGCTTTGTCTGAAATTGTTTGGGATCTAGCTACTTTATGAAATATGAAATAGAGAAACCCCCCTCGTGCTTGAGTTCTTACTCTTAAAATCACCACAAATATTCTGAGATTAGAATTGGTACATTTCATTACCTTGAAGCTTGAAAAATGAAATCAACATATTGATTATTGTAGACTGTATAAATACCGAAGAATGAAGATTTCAAAGTTCGAACCATATTCAGAGAGAAAGCAGTACATAGTTCATACTCATAGATAGGTAATGCTTCAAAGCGTAATAGATGAAGCACACAAACTGCAATATCAGATGATGGGTGGACAAGCTTTAATTAATTTCATAACACTTTCCTTGGAAGTTGGTTGGCTACCTACCTTAGGGAAAATTTTCAACTAGCGTGGCGACTAATTATATCATAGATTACTATACATGGTTCAACTTTCCCAATTATGAGTTTCATGACCTTTTTTGTTCTCATACATTCTTAATAGCTATATACACTTGACTTTAAAAACACTCGGTCCTAATAATGCATAGGAATTTATGGCCCGCGTGGGTCTTTTACTGTACTTTTTAGCTGAAAAAATACAATTATTGATTTTGGTTTTATACTTTCTTATCTAGGACGGACGTAGCGATCACTATCTAGTGGTAATTATAGCTATATAGATATCGCATGTAGCGCAAGAATTAGGTAAAACTGTAAAGCATAAAGAGAAGACCTAGACCGGAGATTTAACATTAAGAGTCAACGCCAGTATGTACATTCCTGCTCATAAAGATCTAAAGTTCATACTCTAATTTGAAGATGTCTTCTTCAAGAGCTCTAAAAGAGGTCAAAATTAAACTCTGCAGAGTTGAGTGGGCAAAACCAACAAGAATCAATAGCTGTAAAATCATCTAAAAATTTTTCGAAGTTATCTGGAAATTTGAAAATCATAGATGAAAAATGGCCACGAGAACGAGAGAACAAGAGACCAAGATACAGTATATAATGTATTTTATTTTAAAGTCTCCGTTTGATCCTCTCAGTTTCATTGATATTCTCTCACTGAAACTTCCAGATTTTTTTATAGTCTTGTTAATATTTGTTCATTAGGTGTGGAAGAAAATTTCCTAGAAACCGTTTGAAAGATTTTTCTTCTCTTTTTACTACAGCGAATGAAGACAAAGATAATAGATTCAGTAATCAGGAATCTCTCGACATCGGAGTCCCATCAATGATTGGGACATAAACTGAATATATGAGGTCAATCTATGAGGACTTCAGGTTTGGGCAACACGTCTGTTATATTTTTTTTTCGCGAATTTTTTTCCAAACAACTTGAAGAGCGCTCTACACTACAAAATAGACTAAACAGTATTAACTCAATATTATAGAAGTGTTATACTTACTATCTATCAAAATTAGAAACATAAACATGGAACAAAATGGTACAAGAGTGCCCGCTCCTAACTACGACGTGCGTATGATAAAAATGCACGATAAGTGGCCATACTAACTTACCTTTTAGTCTGTTTGGACTAGTATGATGGCGTTAAAGTTACCATCTCTCAAACTAGTGGCAAAAGCATTGTCATTGGCTCAAAGTGGAAGAAAGGCAGACGTACAAGACCGTGTTCAAAGATACTTACAGGTAGGAAAAGATGCAAATGATCATATAAGAATTAGAGTTGTTGCACAACTAATCGAACAAGCCGCGTATGGTTATATTAGCACAACATATGAAACGTTATACAGAGATATAGCTGCAAGTCAAGGACTTTCAAGAAACAACTCTACATTGTCCTCATCTCAAGGCAGACCTCACGCCAGTCAGCCAAAACAACCTTGGATTTTTTTCCATGAGAATCCATTTTTTGTTCTTAAGAAATTGGTGACTCCAAATGCTGGTTACTGCAACAAGGCTCCAATGGGTAGAGGTACTTGTACTTTACAATTCACCCTTAATGAATCAGATTCGAATTCACTGATTAATAATAAGAATTTCAAACTTTTTTTGTTATGTGGTCCTTTTGATAAAGATAAACCGAATACAGATACTTTCATTGAATTTCCTCATCCTTTAGAAATACATTTCAACAGTAATCTGATTAAAGACAACGTCAAAGGTTTAAAAAACAAGGTAGGAACAGCTAAACCTGCCAATCTAACTCCTTACACCAGACATAATGGAAGGTTAAATGAGTTAAAAGTGGTTTATGCTTTCACAAAAATAGATTATTTATTGTTTTGTTATTTAGTTGAGCAGATATCTTCAGAAAGATTGTTACTCAAAGTTTTAGAAAACCCACATATAACGAAAGAAACAACTTTAAATGATTTCAATAAAGAAGAACAAGATGAAGATGACATTCAAGAGATGGCGACAAGGTTAAGTTTGAAATGTCCTTTATCATTTTCAAGATTGAAATATCCAGTCAAAGGTATTTTCTGCAATCATTTGGCTTGTTTTGATGCTTTATCATTTTTATATTTACAGGAACAAGTTGCTACTTGGTTATGTCCAATTTGTAATCATCCAGTTAAAGCTAAAGAATTATGTATCAGTGATTACGTTATGGAGATTATTAATAAAACTCCTTCTAATATTGATTTAGCTGAAATTGATCTGGATGGATCCTGGAAACCGATTGCTCCAGAAGAAGAAGATACCCATGAAGATGAGGAGAGTGAAGAAGAAATTGTTAAAACTGAAATGATCTCTGATAAATTACCTTCAAAGACTCCAAGTGCGGCTCCTCCTGTTATAATAATCTTAGATAGTGATGAAGAAGATGAGGTGATTGAAACAGCTTCTCCGAGAGTTCAACCCACTGAAAGAACCCCAATAATTCAACCAACCATAACAGATCAATCAGCTTTATCTCAACCTAAAAACGTTCAAATCTCAGCATCTCAATCAAATAACAATCAACCTTCAGGACTTTCAAATAATCAAACGAGTCTACATCCATTTCCACCAATACCACAACATCAAGCTAGTAATGGTAACGAGCTCGGTAAACAAGACTTAACACAACCATACCAACAGCAAACTGGTTATTCTGCTGCTTTCTCACAAAACAATGCATATCATTTTACCAATAATTTATCAGAACAACTTTCTCCAAACACAATTAAGAATAATCCAAAAGTTACGCTTCCTGGTATTAATGATATTCAACACCAAGTCTCAACAGGTGACTTAGCTCAAAAACAAACTAATATTAATTCATCACAACAATTGCCTGAGGTTCAGCCATCAAATATTCAAACAGTAGGACCCGGACCACATCTTGCTCCACCAACACCATCAGTCTCATCAGCATCTATATTTCCAATAAGAGGCTTAACTGAAACACCAGACTCAACACCAACTACACAAGTTACTCCAAATCAAGTTGCTCAAGCAATTCCAAAGGTTCAAGAACAGGTACTGCTAGAAAACACAAACTCCACTATCAGCCCACTTCAAAATTATGTTGATTCTAATGAAACTAATCAACAAAAACTGGCGGATTCCTCAAAGTTGAATTCAATAAATTCATCAAAAACTTCCCAAACTCAACATAACAATACTTGCAAGAATTTGGACTCAAATAAATCTTTATATTATGACAATGAAAAACCAGTGAATCATAGTAACATTCAACAATTCAAGCCTAAAACTATTTCTGCACCAAATTTATCCACCAAGAATTCAACTCATATCGTTGTGCAACAACCAAATCTTGAACCTCATAACGGAATCAGTTCGTTATTAGCACCAACGGTTCTAAACCAACAACAAGTCCAATCTGGTATCTTAACAAACCAACGTCAACGTCAACGTCAATCACATCAAACTCAACCACAGCAGACTCAACCTCAACCTCAATCTCAAACTCAACATCATCAACCTCAAGAACTTCCAAAGCCACAAAGAGTTGAATCTCAGAATAAACCTTATCAGCAATTCCGTTCTCAGTTTAAACTTCAAATACCTCAGAAACCCCAAAACCTCCCCAAACCCCAACAACCTCAACAACTTCAGCAACCTCAACCATCACAATTTGTTCAACAACAAGTGATCCAAGATCAACATAGCAAAAGTATATCAAATCCTGTTCAACAAGGTTTCAAAAAAATACCTCCACCTCCACCAATTCATGCTCATTCATTTAATGTTGAGAACAGTAATTTAACACCAGCAGCTCATGTATCCCTTGTCGATCAGAATAGAATTCCTCCACCGCCACCACCTGTTCATACTGTTGAAAGAGGTACACCTTCATCTTTATTTGATGTTCCTGCTAAATCAGATAATCATAAAACTACAAGTGGACCATCTAAAGTAAATAACGTTCCAGTGAAATCTGCACCAAGTAGTTCAATTTCAGCAACAATATTATCAAGCACTGAAGCTCAAATAAACCTAAAACTGAAATTAGAAGCATTGCATAAGAATCATATGAACAGAACTAATGCACAATTTGAACCTTCTCGTGGTAATCAAGATGCATTAAACCGCGTTAAACAATTACAAGTTGCTTTAAATTCGAAAAACAGTTCAACTAATACAAGCTTGAGCTGTTCTGTCAATTCATCACCAAGTATTGGAAATAACAAAGATGCCGAAATCCCCCATGTTCATAGTAAACCAGTATTCCATACAAACTCAAACATATCATCATCAGCCTCACCATCTTTAAGCATTCCTAATTGGTCTCAAAATAAATTACTGAGAGGTTCTAATTCACTTCAAAATTCCTCAAAAGTTAATAATACTACTAATGCGTCAACAGAATCATCACTAGATTTCACTCTGAATTCAAATCCTTCTAGTACAGCCGAAAAGTCAACTGTTATAGATCCAAAAATCACTGGAGCGCCATCTTTAGGACTTTTAGGTATATCCAATTCGGTTTTGAATTCTATTAAAAAACCAATCATATCCAATAATAACCAAGAATCAAATGAATCAAGAAAAAGGATATTGTCTGATGAACCATCTCCTGGGGTTGTTCCTAATAAGAAACAAACGATTGATAATAGTCTAACTGATGTAAATAATAATGAGTAATGTATAAATACACAAAAAAATATAATAACCAACAAAGTTTTTTTTTTCTATAATACTACAACAATGATCTTTTTCAATATAGATAAATTAATAATTGGGTATAAATTATATCTACCATAAAGTTTCATTCCATTTTGTCAATTCGGTAGATTGATGAATGACATCTTTTTGAGCTTTCTTTCTCATATAAAATATAGGACAATCTTTATTTGCACATAACACATCTTGATGTAAGGAACCTTGACATCTTTGACATTGAGTCCATAGTCTTGAAAATTTGATTTCTAAAGCACTCATTGTGGCTAATGCTTCACTATACAGTTGACCAGCTTTTGGTTTACAATTATCACATAATGCACCTTTGTTATTTTTAGATAATGGATTTTTACAACCTTTACAAGTTTCAACTTTTGTAACAAATCTCATTAACCCACTATTGGAACCTGAACCTGAAACAACATTGACTGTTCTTGTATGTGCACCTGTTAATAATTCTTTTGCTCTTTTTTCACCTAATATAGGTTCAAAAATTCTTGTTAATGGTTTTGATAATTGATTTTCTAGATAATATTTGAAATCAATTGGTAATGAATGTTCTAAGACGTATAATGGATCTTCTGATTTTTCATAAGCTTTATTACCTGCAGTTTTAATGATAACATAGGCGACACGATCACCAATTGTTGGAGCAGAACCAGCGTCTCTTTTCTTCATTCTTTCAGCTAATTCAACATGTGGTTGTTTATTAGCATAATCAGATCTTGATAGAGCTTTAGTTATAACTAACTGTTGCATATCAACTCTATTTTGTAATAAATCAGCAATGGTTTGTTTGACATAATTTTCAGCACCTTCAACGTCTCTTTCTTCTAAAATTAATTCTAAAACTTTTGTTATAACATTTTGAACTAATCTACAATTATCTCTTCTAACTGTTTCAATACCTTTGGTATCCATCTTATCAAACTTTTCAGAATTAGTCCAATATAAACCAGCATATCTTTTTTTATTGATTAATAAATAAGGAAAATAAACTTTTTCGAATTCAAGTTTTATTGGATTTAGAAATTTAGTTGAAACAAACTCTGCTGCTTCTTGACCTAATTTCATACAAGTTTCTAAATCATCAGAACCAAATTTAACCATAACTGAATCTGTATCACCATATATAACTTGAGAATCATAAGGATAACCATTTTTCATTGAATATTTATCTTGAACTTCTTGTTTAGTTTTTTCAATCATTTCTCTTCCGAATGCAGTAACTGATGAAGAGATAGCCAAACATGGCAATTTACCAATGGTGGCACCAGTGAAACCATAAACTGAATTTGCAGAAATTTTTAACGCCAATTGTCTACCATTTAGAACACCTCTTTTAAATGGATCAGTTTCTTTTTTCAAATCATTCTTTGCTTTTTTTCTTGCTGATAATAATTCATCTAAAATAATTGGTAATAAACCCTTTCTTTTATTTGATTTGACAAAGCATTCACCCGATGGTGATACTGTATAGTCTTCATCTTTAGTTAGATTTAGTCTCTGGATTGTATTCCTACTTAATAAGGTTGTGTAACATAAATTATGAGCCATCATAATACTTGGGTACAAGGAACTGAAATCTAAAGTTGCGATTGGAACATCATAATAACCTCTTTCAGGTTCAATAACAGTAGCACCTTCATACTGAACATCAGAACTACCGTTTTGTTGTAAGTTAGGAACAACAATATCTTCTTGAAGACATTTACGATATAACTGCGAGATGACTTTAATCTGTTGACCTCTTGTTAATAAAAATGAAAATGGAACACCAGTAACTCTTGCCATTTCTGTATAATTAACCAAACACATCAACTTTTCTAATAATCTTAATGGTAAATAAGCATCTTTCAAACAATAAACAGCCAATCTTCTTCTTGTTTCACTTGTACCATTCTGTAATTCTGTAATCATAGAATGTTGAACTTCTTCCTTTTGTTCATTTAAAAAATGTGCAGATACTGAATTCAAAGTATAAGTTCTTAATTTATATTCTCTTTGGATGAATTGCAATATATCTAGTTGCATTCTACCATCAATATTAATAACTTTTGATTCCCTTGTCCCATACGCTTTTGAACTGAAAACTGTTTCTTTAGCTTCTTGTTTAACGTGTTTTAATCTACCAAAATAAGGGAAATCGCCTAGTTTTAGAGCTTTGGCACGATCTAATAAATAAGGGAAATCAAAATTGGTTGTATTATAACCAATCATAACATCTGGATCAACTTTCACTATGAAATCTCTCCAAGCTCTTAACATATCTCTTTCATCTTCATACTCAAAGATTTCAGAACCTGTAATTGGAGAACAAGTATTGACTGTGAAGACATTACGAACAAATGGTCTATTTTCATTTGATCTTGAAACAACGTTGGCAATTTGAATAACTTGATCCTTTTCAGCTTCAGGAAATATACCTTTTCTACCAGAACATTCGATGTCAAATGATAAGATACGTAAAGGTGCATTTTTCAACCATTCACCTTCAGATGGATGAGAAATTAAATGTTTATAATCAATAGTAACTTCTAATTGACAAGTTGAAATCTTATCCTTTTCTGAAATCAATTTATAAGTATTTTTAGGCAATGTAACCCAGCTCATACCTGTAATATTACAGTCAATCATCATTCTCAATAAATACTGGATATTGTCATAAGTCATTGTACCATCACCACCTGAATTGAACATTCCTTGCCACGTAACTTGACCTTTTTCGAAGCCACTTCTTATTTTTGGGATATCTTTAGCATTAACACCAACAATTTTCAAGAATAAAACTTTTTGTCCACCATTATAACCCCAAATTGACTCTTTAAATGCTAATTCAATTGAATGAACTCCACCAAACATATTTTTCAAATAATTGGAAAATTCAGCTACATGTTCTTTTCTAAAATTTGAAGGAGCTGGAACATAGAAGTAGTGCAAGAACCCCGTGACGTTACAATGAACAGAATAACCTTCTTCAGTGACACCAAAGAATCTGATTGCAGAAGAACCATCAGTCAGAGACTCTTCAGCATCTAGTTGCTGGAATGACAAATCATGAGTACTGGGATCAAACTCGTTAGGCAGTGCTGGTCTTTCCCACACCTGATCCTCCAGTGTTTTAGAGCCATTCATCACCAGTAATTCCTTCTCAAATCTGGATGGTTCAGCAGTCTTCGTTATATATGACTGAGAATGGTGGATATGTGGTTCATCTATCTGGGCTACTGGTCTTGAATGGGCTTCTTTGTGGAGTGACTCGACTGTTCCTTCTGGAGTCTCGTCCTGGATCTCTATCTTGGGCCTCTTGGTGCCTGTCTGGACCTCGTTGGAGGGTCTCTCTCTCTTGTCCATCCTCTCTTTAAGTCTCTGTTAGTTTACGCGCGGTTTGAAAATTGTGATTCTTTTTTTATTTCGTGTTCGCGTGAATAAATTTGAGGGAAAGAAATCACAAAGATTATTCAGTAGTGATTCCAGCAGCGAGATGAGTGTTCCTGAAGAGTCCATCAGGAAGATCGTGGAGATGGGATTCTCGCGGGAAGAGTCCATGCAGGCTTTGAAGGTGAGTGTCACTTTTAGTTGAAGAGGATCGGTTCATTGCTGACTATTTCAAAGGTTGCAGATGGTGATGTTGAAAGAGCTCTGAATTTCATATTCCAGGGCCCTGATGCCTTGGTTCCCATTGAACTGGATAAGCAAATTGATTCTGTTGAGATACCATACGAGGAAACAACGAATCCGAAGAATGCAGAGTATCATATTGAAGATATTAATGATAGAAATATGATTAGTGTTTCATCGTCATCTTCCTCAGAGATAATCGACGTAAGTTCCGATGATGACAATGAATTCATATCAGTTTATGATAATGTCTACAGATACGAAAGGGAAGATGAACCACCTGTTCTGATGCCTGTTAAAAGTGGATACTTGGAGAGTTATTTGACTCCATTATTGAGTATATTCCATGAGATCCCTAGTTTACGCAAAATGATATATGAGCATGAATTTGATTCATTGGGGTTTCATCCTCGTTGGTTTAGGGGAAATCTAATCTCAATTCCTGAAGATATCAAAACAACAAAACAAAATAATGAAGTTATTGATCTATCATTTTTATTAGAAATCCAGAGATTGTTTGCCTTTTTAGATGGTGACTCTAATAGATCTTTCACATCTGTTGAAAATTTTATTAAATCGTTTCCCTCTCAGTTGAAAAGAAAGTTTGGTGAAATTGATACATTGCATGAGGCTTATGAAGCTTTAACTGAAACTTTAATAAGCCAATTAAAACAAGTTGGAATTAATGGAACACAATTTTTCCAAAACATTGCAAGTGATTTGGAATCTAAAGAGTCTAGATCCTTCTCAGTTTTCAATATTGAGGCAGAAGATATCTCAACAGATTTATACCATACAATTCATTCAGTTTTATGGAATGATGATTTTGATTCAAATCAATATATTACTTCATTAGCAGATATAGTTACGTTTACATTCGAAAGTTCATATCAAGATCATCATTATAGTCGTGAAAAATTGATAGTTCCAAAAGAATTTTATCCACAGATTTATACAACTGAATATAAACCAATAATTGATGAATTGATTGTTAAAAACAATGAATTGAAAAAAGAAAGATCTATAATTTCATCAGAATTAATGAAACTAAGATTCATCAACGGTAAAAGAGTTGAGAATTCATTCAATAATACAATTGAATTTTTAGAAAAGCAATCAAATGATAGTTTAAATTTAGCAATTGATGATTTAAAAGAAATCAAATCTAAAACAGATTTGAAAAAACAAAAATTAATTGATAGAGAATTTGAAATCGATCAAGAAAGAAAAATATCTAGTCCTAATAATATTCAAACACTTTTAAACAACGCACCTAGAGAATTAGAACCATATTATCTTACAGGTGTTATATTAAGTCCTGCTAAATTTGCATTTGCCTCACAAACAAAATCATTACTTGATGATGATTCTTACACTATAACATGGAATTTAGTTGAGTATTCATTAGATGATTTTAGAGTCGAGAAAATTGATTTTAAAATAATCCAAAAGCTAATTTATGATTCAACTGGTGATAAATTTCAATCTGCTTTAATATTACTCTATGTTAAATCTGATAAGTTTTTAGCAGACATTCAAGTTAACATTCCAAAATCTGTGAAAGATTTTATCTTAAAAGATAAAGAAGAATTGAGTAAAACTTTAGAATTGATTCTAAGTAGTGATGAAAGTGATGAGATAATGATTTCAGATGAAGATGAACCAGAATTGATTGATAATAACTAAATAATAATGTATTTTAATGTACACACGGTTTAAAAAACATCTGGTAATCTTTCAATAACATAACAATGACCACCAACACTCATTAAAGGAATTCCTGGAATTTTTCTTATACGACGTTTCAAATCAGCATCATTAGAGGCAACGATATAACATTTGTGCTGAAGAACTCTACTAACTAAACAATCATCTGCATAAGTACCTTTATGAGTACAAGTTAATCTTTTAATTCTTGGATCTTTTGCTAATTTTAAAGCTATTCTGTATCTTGGACCCAATTTTTCTAGTTCCGCAATAACACAATCAGTGATCATTGGGATACATTTGGCATATAGTGCATCCATCATACCTCTCACTATATCTATTTTCTTTTGAATGGAAAAATTTATAAAATTTGTATCTATTAAGACTTGATATGGTGGTTTAATGGCTTCATTAAATTGGAAAAATAACGCACTTGAAACTTGTGGACTGTGGGAATATGAAGTTAGTAAGAATATAAAAGTAGTTAAGGAAAGGTTGATTTAATACTTACACGCTTCTAACTAGTTCTGGATCATCTTTCTTTTTAGCAGCTGCTTCATCTGTTCTTTTTTTACTTTTATTATGAGTTAGTATTATGATATTTATTAGAATGTACCCGTAAGATACTTACGCATCTTTGCTTGTGAGAATACGTTTCGCCACTGAAAACTTTCTTGTCTTTTTAGCTTTAGCCATATTTAATTAATTCTAATATTAATTAATTCTAATCTCATCTCATCAGAATATTTTTTTTTTTAGTAAAAAATATTGCTGGTTGGACCACTCAAAGTATTGCTGTAATAGAAAAAGAGAAAAAAAAAGATAACGTCACAGACAGGATTCGAACCTGCGCAGGTAGAACCCAATGCCTAACAGCTCGCATTTGCATAGCAGGGCATCGCCTTAAGACCACTCGGCCACAGTGACATAAGAAAACACGTCAAGCCAGAATCGAACCGGAAACAGAAAGGAAATTCCTCTGCACCAACTTGGCCACCTTGTCGGTTTTAGGGTTGAACTAGTATTTTTAGCAAAACAGTACATAGTACATATGTTGTACATTATGTAATAAATTACATAACTTAACATTGACACTTGATACTTGATACATTGAAGATGAAGATTGTATATTGTGACGTATTTACTATTTTATAGTATATATAGAAGGATTTCCTGTTTAATAAGTCTGGAAAGTTTTATGGATCCCTTTCAGGAATCAGAATAGTAAATACACAATTTGACACAAAAGAATTAAAGTAATTTCAATCCACAAAAGAAAATCACCACTACATATTTCAAAAGAATCAGAAATAAAGAAAATGTGTCTAGTTGTGTATAGTTTTTGAAATAAACAATTTGAGAAAATAAAAAAATCGAAATTAATGAGTAGTGTTTTGTAGTGATTCACTAATCGTGATGTGTCAGTCGCCACTGGGTGATGTGTCAAGGTACATAATATGGAAGAGATGCAAGAATGATAATAAATGATAATAAATGAAAAACTCGAATTTTATTTTATATAAATAGGATAATGGATACATCACAATTATTCCCAACAGTTGATACATTGATACGATAAAAAATTGTAATGAAAACTCGAAACAATCTCATAAAGTTCAATACAAATAAGATTCACTGTTAGAGAACCTGTGAAAAGATATCGTCTATAATAAAAAAAACACACATTTGAATGATTTATAATTTATACAACATAGAAAAGCCCTTCCTTCACATTCTATCCACTGGAGTTAAACCTAATAAAGTCATACCGTTGAATAAAACTTGTCTAGCAGCAGAGTATAGAGCTAATCTAGCAGCTGCTAGTTCTTCAGTTTGACCAGCAACCCATAAGACATCATAACATGACGAAACTTGATGAGTTAATTTGAACAAGTAAGTAACAACAGTGGCAGGTTCATTTGTCTTTGAAGCATTTTTCAAAACATCAGGATATTGAGATAAAATTCTAATTAATAATTCTGCTTGTGGCTCAACTAATAAAGAGTAATTAGCATTTGATAATTTTAAGGGATCAATATTTGAATTTCTTTCAACTGATCTTAAACGTGAATGAGCATACTGTAAATATGGACCAGTATCACCTTCAAATGATAACATACGTTCCCATTTGAATTCATAGTTATTAATACGTTTAGATTGCATATCTTGAATCATAACAGCTGAAATACCAACTAAATCAGCAACTTCTTCAGGATTTTCAATTTGTGCATATTTAGCTTCATTTTTTTTCATAACTTCATGCATCTTTTCTTTAGTTTCTTCTAAAATGTTATCTAAGAAAACAACGGTACCTTTTCTTGTTGACATACCTTGAACCATACCAAAATTAATATGTTGTAAATCTTTTGCCCATTTAAATTCCATTTGTTTCATGATTTCAAATAATTGTTGGAAATGTAAATCTTGTTGTGCTGCTGCAACATAAATCATTTTATCAAAATGATATTTTTCATAACGTTGAATAGCTTCACCAACGTCTCTTGTTAAGTATAATGTTGCACCATCTGATTTTTGAACAATACATTTACCTAGTTTTTTATTATATTTTTTCAAATCAATTAAAACAGCACCTCTATCTTCATGAGTCAAACCTTTCTCTTTAAAGATTTGTAAAGCTTGATTCATTAAATCTTGCGAAACTTGAGATTCACCAGAATAAACGTCATAATGAATATTTAATCTTTCATAAGTTTTTATATATTTTTCAATACTTAAATCTCTGAATTTTTTCCAGATTTTTAAAGCTTCTTCATCACCATCTTCCATGGCTTTAAAATAACGACGAGCAATTCCATCTGTTGATTGTTCTTCTGGTAACGAATCACCTTCAGCTTCAACATCTTTGTTAACTTTAACATAAACCTCAAATAAATGATTGATTGGATCTTTAGCCAATGCTTCTTCATTACCATATCTTTGGAAACCAACAGCTAATAAACCATATTGTTTCCCCCAATCACCTAAATAATTAACTCTAGTAACATCCCAACCTAATTTTTCATATAAATTAGATAAGAACCCACCAATGATAGTTGAACGTAAATGACCAGCATGGAATGGTTTAGCGATATTTGGAGATGAAAATTCAACAATAATTTTTTTACCAACACCAATTGGTAATGAACCAAAGTCAGTTTTTCTTTTCAAAACATCATCAATAACAATATTAAATAAAAATTTTGGTGAAAAGAAAAATTGAATAAACGGTCCATTGGCTTCAACTTTTGAAAGATATTCACCTAATGGAAATTTGGCAGCCCACTCAGTGGCTAAATCTTGTGGTTTACCACCTTTGATTCTTAATCTTGGAATTGGGATTAACAAATCACCACGGTCCAAAGTATTTGTCCATTCTAAAGCTGGGAAAATTAAACTTGGATCAACGCCTGAGATAGTTGAAAATTCTTCAGTGATGTAATTTCTTAAAACATCAACTGGATTATAGTCAGGTAATGATGATTCAAAGACTTTTGGTTCTTTAATTGATAGCTTTTCTAATGCTGATGAGATAACAGAGGTAGACATTTTTCTGTATTGCACTGGTCTGAGAGTGATGCAATTGTTAAAATTTCTTGTGGATAAAGTATGTACAAATGGTTTATAGAAATGACCTAAAGACCTTTTGAACATGCACAATGAAACAAAATTAAAGAATGAAAACTTTTTTGAATTTTGCGATGAGTTGGAAAAATGAAAAAAAAAAAAAAAAAAAACTAGAAAAAAAAAACAAGTTCGCGAAAACATTAGGTGGCATGTTCGACTTTGAGTCGCGACGCTTTTTTTAAACCAGAGTTTTGTGTCACTTTTTTTTATGATTCATCACAATTTTAACACAATTTTCTTTTTTCAACTTGTGAGCCCAAATAATGATTTAGGAGACGATTTGGAGCTCAGATAAAGTGCGTTTCAGCTCAATGGAAAATTGCTATTCGGGTTCTATCAGGCGTTGTTCCAGTCTCAGACTCAAGGACAAAGATGTACCTCATTATGCTAAACCGACAGTCTCATCAAATAGACATACGTCAAGAGGAAATGAACTATCACCAACTATTAAAAATAAATGGAAGGCTGGAAATAGTAAAAACTTGAGACCAAGGACAACAAAGACTGAATCTCCAAAGGCCAAAAAAAGCTCTTTAGAATTTGTTAAATTATTTGAAACCCCATTAAAAGAAGATCGACTAAAATATATGACTTCAAATTTCGTTTCACCAACTTTACTGAAAGATAAGCAGTACGATTTTGCAATGAATGAGACAGAAAAATTGATTAGTCAGGTTGGTAATGAATCTGATGAAGTTGAGTTTCAAAGTAAATATAATTCATTCAAGAATGTTAGTGAACATGATATTTCAAAAGATGATTATTTAAAACTACTTCAAGAATATAAGTGGTTATTCGACAGAATGAAAAGCAAGTTAGAATCTTCGAATAAATTAACTCTTAACGTTTTAACGATAAATAGATCAATTGCTATTGAATGCTCAGATCATAGAAGAGAAATGGAAAAGTTAAAATTTGAAAATTTGAAGTCAAAAACTTTATTGAAAAGTCAAAGTAAATCAACTCAGTTTAATGGATATTCTGATGTTTTCAAAGATAATATAAACTCAGTCACAGAAATATCGTTAAATTTGGATGATTTTCATTCATCAAATCTCGGAAACTCATTTTAAGTCGAATATTATATTTTATTTAAACATATCATTTAAACGAGAAACTAGCTATTTTAGGAATAAACGTTTTGATCTTTAAGAGAGCACAGTTCACTTTAGCATGAACAATTGATTGATTTTTGCAGCTATTTCTTTGATACGAAATGTTTTTAAAGTTTGAGTTTAAAATCATTCTTTTTCACTGAATTAGATATGTCACAGTTTAAGTTTGTTATTCAAATATACACCATGATTTTATGTTCGCCTTTTCTTGATGTAAGACAGCAAGAAATCAAAAAAATATTTCGATATGTGATTGTTATTCTTCTCGCATATATATAATCACGACGAAGGTACTAGTCGGATTAAGTTTCATGGTGGTCACTGGTTAGTACTTAGTTATTAGTTATAACTTATCAAGTGTTGCTTGCAACTTGCTGCATGTCCCTCAAATTGGGTAATGCATAATGAACCCTGAAATAACTGATAATTCCAATGCAACATGGAATAGTCAACTAAAGTCTTAGTTCAATCTTTCGATAAATAAATCAACATAGTATTATGTATATCGAGGTACACGAAACTTACCTTCTGCCTATAGTGTCGTCGAGTGGATTTCAACTTTTTTTAGCCGTTCCACCTAAAAAGTTCCAAAAAAAAAAAATCTGAGATAATTTAAAAGCTTAAGCAAAACCATCATCTGACATACATTCTGATATACTGACTAGTCTATGTGCTGATTCCTGACATCTATACGCAAATTTATTAATGTGATTTTAAACTAAAATATTAAGTACTTTAAAAAATGCATCAAATGCATAAACGGAAACTTTATTTACCTGTCAAAAAGCCATTTTTGCTTGTTTTTAATTCAAATTTTCTTGTTGTTTCGATTAATTAAGCATCTCCAATACATAACCAAGCTTTCAAGCGGAATATCACTCTAGTAAAAGCCCCCGGTCATTCCAGACCACAGACTAATTGCAATTTTCAATGTACAGATTTAACTCATCTCAGCCGTTTTTGACTAACCTTTTCAATCAATTCCGTTGATCAAATCAGGCGATGGAAAAAGCGAGCCGGAAAAAAGACAATTGTTCCACACATAACATTTTATTCTATTTAAACAGAAGATTAAACAAATTCAAAACCCTTATATCAGCAGAATGTATACTCCCGCCAAAAAGAAGCAGAGGATCATTCCACCTGAAAGGAGAAAGAAAGTGGCGAAAGCGTGTGATATTTGCAAAAGAAGAAAACAAAAATGTAACGGACTATTGCCTTGTCAAACATGTATATCAAAACAGTTAAAATGTGAATATAATGGTGTCGATAAACGTATCAATAAGGGAAATAAGTGCTCGCAGGAAAATAAGTACATAGCTCCAGGTAATGATGGGACAGCACCAAAGGATATTGGAGATGAATTAAAGCAAAACATGAAAACTGAACTAGCAGTTCAAAAGAAGTCTTCAAAGCCTCAAAAACTTGGTCACAAAAAGACCTCATCAGACGAAAACACACTTTTTGTGGAATCAAAGCCATATTCAATGAATCATTTGGAACACACAAGGCCTTTAGTTCCATCTTCATTACAATCATTATTAACTCATTCAGTTAAAGTTGACCCACATGAAGACAATGATGAGAATTCAAATGAATTATTTTCTGCTATTGACAATGGTGAAAACTCGAAAATTTTACTTGATAGTTTTGGATCACCTTGTTATTTTGGAGAATGTTCACCAATTTCATATTTATCACAAACTAAAAAACTTTTTAGTAATGTTCTAGGACCAAATAAGTTTTCAAATCCAGATCCTCAAAAGCAAGTCATCTTGGAAGATCAAATATTTGAGGATTTTGAAGAATCTACAGATTGTGTTAACATTCATGAATTACCTGATAGACAATATGCAGACTATTTACTAGAGACTTTTTTGAACAATTCAAATAATATTGTTTATATAACTGACGATGTTAATCTAAAACTACTCCTAGATAAAGTTTATTCAAATCAATCACAGAACTCAGTCAAAGACTTATGTATACTGAATTTAATTTTTGGTATTGCATCAATCTATGCTAAAATTGAATTAAAAAAGAATATTTTCCCATTCAAACAAGAATTATTCATAAACCCTGATAGATTCTATAAGATTTCAGAATGGATCATATTCAAAAATAATGAAAATAGTAATCTGTGGCTAGTTGAAAGTTATTTATTATCGTTTTTTTATCTACAATTCATGGGTAAAAGAAATACAGCATGGATCAAGTTAGGAATATCTATAAGAGTTGCTCAAGGACTAGGGCTGAATAGAAAGTTCATCAACGAATCATTCAAAGACAATAATCAAACGTTACATAGAAGGAAACTTTTTAGAAGTTTATTTATAATGGATAGATTATCTTCGGTTTATTTAGGAAGGTCAGTGATAATACTTGAAGAAGATTGGGATGATCTTGATTCATGTCGAGAGATTAAAGATTTCCAAAGCACTTTATTAGACATTGCAAGATTGAATGGTAAAGTTTTATCAAACATTTATTATAATTCCTCAATTGATTTGAAAAATGCAGTTAATTTACAAATTGAATTGAAAAATCATAGTTTAGCAAACCCAATTAAACCTATTTGGCCTCCTCATTTAGACCATAAATATTTTCTTCCACATATTTGTCATTTACATGGGATTATTCTATTATCAAGACCATTTTTCCAATTTATAGTTTTACAAAAATTAGGGATTGTTAAATATGATACTGATTCCAAAAATTATGTTCATTTGAAGAACTTCTATCAATCTTGTATTAAATCATCATTATTAATAGTAAAAATTGTTGAATTTGTGTATCACCAAAACATTCATCCATTTAAACCATTAAGTTTGATTTCATGTACATTTCATGCTGGATTAATCATTGGAACTGTTTTGCTATTAAAATATAAGAACATTGATTTTGATATTCTGATCCTTGAAAGTGAAAAGAAAGTTTACGAAAACATTGATTTGATGATTTTAGAGTCAATGAAAACTGCTATTGGATTATTAGGTGCGTATGGTGACATTGATAAAGCTTCAAAAACTTATTCAGTTGTTTTAAGTCAGATTCTAAAAGTTTTGGAATTTGGGGATGTTGAGTATAATTTCTCAATTTTTCCAAATGAAAATCATGCAATGGAATCAAGAAATAAGGCACCAAGAAATAATAATTCATTTGGCTCAAGTTCAAGAGGTTCAAGTTACAGTAGATCGATTAATAGTGGGAATGATAGTTCTTTGAATAATCAAATCAATCTCAAAAATATACTAAAGTTCAAAGACTGGTTATTTCCTAGATTGGACACAAAGCTGACTGATAATGAAACTAATAGCATTGAAAATAATACAAAGAAACAAGAGTTTTTGAAAGATGTTGAAAATGATAGCTATGATCCCAAAGATGAAGCTCCCAAATTCCTAGATGATTTCTATTTCTCAATGTTAGAACAAGATAAAAAGGAGAATTCACTTTCGACATCTTCTTTCAGTCGCTCACCAAAGCAAACATTATCGAAACCTGAATATCAATTAAATCCACCTCCATCTCATGAATCACAACCACAACCACAAACACAACTACCATATCAGTACTTCAACAATTTCCAAGCCCCGTTCATTCCACAACACGCTTATCCTCCACAACAAAGACCAATCCTTCCTTCAGTTCCATGTAATCAATATCAATACCCTTACAATCAAGCTACACTTCCAACTTTTCCTCAACAATATCCGAATAACTTCTATCAACCGTTGCAAACTCAGCTAAATCCACAAAATGAAAACCAAAATTCAGGTAATCATAACTGAATTCAGACAATCTACCAAGAACAATCTACATATCATTAACTCCATCATTTCCTATATTTTTAGACTCACTTTTAAAGCATTTTTATCTATTTGTAAATTCGCGTGACGTTTCTCAGTATTTTTTTTACTAATTGAACTTTCAATTCTCGTACTAACACCACAATTCCGTCCAGAATGTCACTCACAACAGCTTCAGAAGGTCGTAGTACCGACAAATCAAAACACAGAAGGGCAAAGAAGACTCAGTTGTTGCAATTTGCAGACGCACCTAATATCGGTATGTTTTGAAAAAGAGTGAACCCTATCCCAAAACTCATTCACTAACAAAGAATTGCAATAGTCAGAGCTCACCAAAAGGACTCATATTTTGAATCAATCTTAAGATCAAAGATTCAGGAAACAGTTCAACTATTCACAGGTGAGTAAATCTCCAGTTTTTCAATTGATTTATACTAACTATAGATTAGGTCAACGTTTCATTCATACCCATCCTGAAGAATTGGCTGTCTTTGCAAAGGCATTATACCTTTCTCTAACGACGTTGATTGGGTCAAGGACACTAGGTGAAGAATACACTGATTTGATATACGTCACCAGGGATGGGAGAAAATTACCTAGTCTAAGATCTAAAATTGGGTTTATTTTATCTTATGCCATATTACCTTATCTAATAACAAAATTTTTCAAGAAGAGATTTGACGTTGATGACGATGATGAAGAGACTGGAAATTCCCAAGGTGTTTGGAATACATTCTTTCAACATGTTTCTTATACGAGAGTGTTGGACTATTTAATGAATCTCCATCTTGCTGTATTTTACATAAATGGATCCTTTTATAACGTTAGTAAAAGGATTTTTGGATTAAGGTATGCATTTGGACATAAAATTTCACCAAATGAGCATGTTACTAATGGTGGGTATGAGTTTCTTGGTTGGTTAATTATAATTCAATTCATATTCAAGATTTTAAAAAAAACTAATGAAATTTTAATAAAGAGTAAAAACTCAAAAATTGAAAAATTGAAAGAGATTAAGAATAAAGGAGATAAATCATTGAAGATTAATGGAATCCCAAATCATAATGATTTAAACTATTACCATAATGATATTCATCTATCAAATCCTAAAAAACTAAGATACATTCCTGAAAATTCAAGAAAATGTATGCTTTGTTTATCATACATGACAAATCCAAGTTGTTCTCCATGTGGTCATATCTTCTGTTGGAGTTGTATCTCTGATTGGAGTAGAGAACATCCTGAATGCCCATTATGTAGACAACATCTAACAGAACAGAGCTTATTACCATTAAGATAGAATACTACCAAACATACACATTTATTTATTTATTTATGTATTTATTTAATTCATGTATAAGATGTTTTGCAACTTGATGTCAAGCTTTCTCTAGATATTCGATGTAAGGAACTATATAGTTTCAAAAAAATTAGGTGATTATATTTGATTATAGTCTATTACCAGATTGAAATAACACTTGTTTTTTCTTACCCTTTCTAATTGTAACATTTGGACCTAACGAATCATCTAAACTTGATAAATCAAACGCAGAACTATTACGACTGATTGAACTATCAGTATCCCAAGACCCATTACCTGTTGGGATCGGATTGACTCTTGGTATCACTTTCTTTGTTGTTGTCGGTAATGCAGGGAATAAATTTTCATTTAATTTGACAGTTGAAGTTGTTGGTTTTGTTGATTTTGTGTTGTTGTTTAAATAGTTTGGAATTCTTTGAGGATTTGTCACAATCGGTCTTTTAGGTGCTGCTGCAACAGGTGCTTTATAAACAGGTGTTTTGATTGTTGATTTAGAAACTGCAGCCCATGATGATTTAGAAGCTGGTTGGACTATAGTTTTACTTTGTTTTGGTGGTGCTTTTAATGGTGGGAAATTATCTAAAGATCTTGCAATTTTGGGAGTTTTCTTATTTGAAGTTAATGAATTCCAATTGGATATTGAGGAACTTGATGATGATGATGATAACGCAGGAAATTTCTCATCGTCTTGATGATCTAAAATTTGACTTTGGACTTTAACTAAAGAAGATAATTCATCGTATTTTGGATGATTTTTATTCATTGTTTCACAAAGGTCGAATAATAATAAATTGATCTCTTGTTTTGTATTAGTATTGAATAGTTTGGTATACGCATGTTGTAAATCTTGGGCACTAATATATCCATTATTAAAACTAATATTTAGTTCTTTGAACAATATGAATTTATTGTTATCGTAATTAACATAATGTCTTGCTCTTTCTTCTAATCTTAATCTCTTGATTTTAATTGTATCATTTGGATTTTCATTTCTTGAAGTTGATGGTTTTTTGATTGGTTGAAATGTTGATAATTGAGAATGCAATTTCGTTTGAGAGCCACCATAATTACCGTACAAAGTAGGATGCTCTGTGATCAGATGAGCTTTAAGATCTAACTCATCTGCAAAGACAACAAATTTCCTGTCAAGACAAACTTGTACAGTACAAACATAATGATCTCTTCTAAAATGATCTTCTAAAGACTCATAGTTTTTGAAATATTGTGGATTCTGAGAATCTATTGTCTTACAAACATGACACTCCTCATGATTTGTTCTATAATGCATGTTCAGCTCATCTTTTGAATAAAATCTCTGACCTTTACAAAACTGACAAATTGGATGACCGTTGAAATTTTCATCATTTTCATCACCTCTGATCAAATGAGCTTGTAGTTGCTTCTGTGTATAAGTTTTCAGTTCAAATGGGAATGCTTTTTTACCATTGGCACATAAGTCACATAAATATTTATCATGTTCACTTTTTAAATGTCTTGATAATCTTGTGAAATCATCACAGATTATTGAACAATCAGTACAGGAGAAATCTAATAATGCTAAAGTTTTGTCATATGCATCTTTAGAAGTGAATGAAGATTCGGATATCTTATCTCTAGTGATAACAGAATCCTTCAAATGCTGATAATCTGATTCTAAAGACTCAGTGAATATTATATCTTCATTTTCAGTTCTACAAACAAGACATGCTTTTTTCTGATATAAAACACGTTGTTTGAAACTGCAGACATGACATGTAGTATGGCTACATGGAGTCTTAGCGGCATATTTTATTTTTTCAGCACAAACAATACAATATTTATTCTCATTGTATAAATCTTCAACGTTCACATCGTCATCATCGGTCGCCTTAGAAGCGAAAACTGGTTTCCAATTGCCGTTTGAGCTGGAAATTTTGGAACTTTTTAATGTCTTTGAAGATCCTCTATTTCTAACAGTTTTACCTTGAGCACGATTGAGCATCTTCAAACAAATTGGGTACTATTGAAAGTACAAAGCTAATTTTCCCATTCTTTTTTTTTTTTAAAAAATTTCGATGATTTTATTTCCATATTCCGATTTGAGTACTAAAATCCACTGGTTATTACTTCATTTTTAAGCTATAAAATGAACATTTCTGCCACTTTTAACGTCCTCAGACTGTTTTGGAATCCTCAGTTATGTCTTCCCCATTTTGTTGTGTCTTCTTTCGATAAGATCCCGGTTCCTTTGAAATTTCCTACAGTCAACAAAAAAATTGATATCAGAGCCATTGTGATTGACAAAGATAACTGTTTTGCTAAGGCCAATGACGACAAAGTATGGCCTGCTTATGAGAAGAAGTGGAAGGAACTGTCACTGAATTTTCCTGATGCGAAAATGTTGATTGTGAGCAATTCTGCTGGTACAAATGATGATGTCGACCATAGACAGGCAGAGATATTGGAAGAAAGAACTGGCGTCAAAGTGTTGAGACATTCTACAAAGAAACCAGGCTGTCACACTGAAATAATGGACTACTTCTATAAACATACCGATGTCGAAGGTCCTCATAATGTTGCAATTGTTGGTGACAGGTTGTTCACAGATGTGTTGATGGCTAATACTATGGGTTCATATGCGATCTGGGTGACTGATGGTGTCAAGAGATCAGGGTCTGTTATTTGTCGTATTGAACGTTGGTTGTATGGGAGATTAACAGACAAAACCGTTTGAAATGTTTTAAACCACAAAAATTGAATGTTTTGTCCAAAGACCCACAATCTCTATTTTGATCGTTACTCAGAGATGTCAGATCTTGCTTTTGAACCTTCAATTGAGGAAGGAATTGACCCACCACTACCAACTAGAAGAACGTCTCGTCCAACTGCTTTCGTAATAACACCTAATGTTATTGTTCAAGAAAATGATATCTATTCCAGAAAGCTAGTCAATTTCATAACCATTTGTTATTACGCTGGGATATTCTTTGAGTACATATTGGTGTTTGCAACAGGGCCAGCTGAACCTATCATTAACAGACCTGGTGTTTGTATGAATGCTGGATTATTAACGTTGGGTATTCTGTGTATCTCAATAGTCTTGTTTCCTTTTGTTATCGTGGAGTTACCAGACAATGGATCATATAGGGCCAATCTAATATCAAGTATGTTACATCTTATTGCACTGATATTGAATCTAACATCAACTATAACGCTATTTCAAACTGAAGAACCTCTATTAATGAGATACCATCCGGATGAAGATGGTTTAGATAAATCATTCGACGTCACTACATACTTCAGAGTCTTATCTATAGTGGTGTTATCTATAGTGATATTCTCATTCATTATGTCAGTCATTAACACAATATTACATGGTTTAGCCATTTATAGAATTGCTAATCGATTATCAAGAAGGAAAAATGATGGAAATTCATCCAATTTTTTCCTTCAAAAAGGTGGAATATTAACTAAAGACTGCAAAGAGGAGATTCACTTAGAATTAGAACAAAAAATAAAGAATTCATTCTTATAATTCAATAAATTCTATTAAATTTGATCAAATTATGTAAGAAATTTTTTTAAAAGAAAAAAAAATTATTTTTAATTTAACAGAGAAGAATTTTAGTAGAAAAATCTTTTAATGGATAAATTCACACGAGCTGAAAGCGACGAAGGAGAAGAACAATCATCCCACTCATTAGGAAGCGATGAAGAGCTTTTCGGTGGTGCAAACGACGATTCTGATAGCGAAGTTGAAGCAACACGAATCAAATCAAAATCCAATAAGCAATCATTTGATGCCTTTGATAATGAAAGTGAAAGCGATGAAGAAGAAATAGAGGATAACGATTTAAAGAAAGATGAAAATGAAAACAGACAAGAAAAAAATGGGCTCACAGAAGAAGATGAGAATGAAAATGAACTGAATAGAAAATCCAAACTGTTGAAATTCAAAAAATATAAGAAACCAAAAGGTAAAACAGGTGTTGTTTATCTATCGAGTATCCCTCCATTCATGAAACCAAGCAGAATGAGACAGGTTTTGGAAAAGTTTGGTGAAATAGATAGACTATATCTGAAAAGAGAAGATCCATATAAACATAAACAAAGAATCAAGACAGGTGGTAATAAAAAACATTCATATGAAGAAGGTTGGGCTGAATTCATAAGAAAAAAAGACGCTAAGACTTGTGCTATAGCTCTAAACGGGAACATAATTGGTGGTAAGAAAAGTGGTTTCTATCATGACGATATAATGAATGTTAAATATCTATCTGGTTTCAAATGGACAGATTTGACAGCACAAATCAACAGTGAACAAGAATCAAGAGCATCTAAACTACAATTGGAAATTGCACATGCCACCAAAGTCAATAAAACTTTCATCACAAACGTTGCTAAAGCTAAAAGAATAGAAAATTACGAAAAGAAACATGATGGACAAAATGATAATAAAATTCACAGAGATTTCACACAGAGAGCAGTCAAAACCACCAGGGCATCGGGTAAGTCCTCTCAAAAGGATACCAACACAAAGAAACTGGACAGCGTTCTTTCCAAAGTCTTTTAATTTTAATAAATGAGTATTCCGAGGGCTCATCGCCCCCGTAATTTATAAAAAAAAAAAAATTTTTCAGTAAAAAAAAAAAAAAAAACTTTCTTTTATATAAACTCTTCTTTAAGGAAAACAACTTCATTATAGAAAGTCCTTCTTTATCAATCTTATTTGATTTATACCCATTATTTATTTTTAGAGAGAGAAATGGGTGTGGCTAAAAAGGAGAAATCACGTCGTGTTCGTGAAGGTAATACTAAAGATGGTAATCTAAGAGTTAAAGGTGAAAATTTTTATAAAGATGCTAAAAAAGTTAGACATTTGAATATGTATAAGCAAGGACGTGCTATTCGTAACAAGGATGGTGAAATAATAAAGGCTGCTGCTTTACAGGATACTGCTGCTCCTACTGCTAGGGTTGATCCTAATCGTAAATGGTTTGGGAATACAAGAGTTATTTCACAAGATGCGTTAAGTCATTTCAGAGAAGCTTTAGGTGAAAGAAAAACAGACTCATACCAAGTCTTGTTAAGAAGAAATAAACTGCCAATGTCTTTGTTGAACGAAAAAGATATCACTGAAGCACCAACTAATAAAATCCTTGAAACTGAAACATACGAACATACTTTTGGTCCAAAAGCTCAAAGAAAGAAACCAAGAGTGGCTGTTTCAAGTCTCACTGAATTAGTCGACCAATCTGCACAAGACGAAGTCTCCTATCAAGAAAAATCAGAATTAGATTCAACCTTAGGTTTAATGGGTAACGTTGATACTGAAGGTTGGAGTGCTGAAGCAAAAGAAGCTATTTTCCATAAAGGACAATCCAAACGTATTTGGAATGAATTGTATAAAGTCATTGATTCTTCTGATGTCGTTATACATGTCTTAGATGCTAGAGATCCATTAGGTACAAGGTGTGAAAGTGTTGAAAATTATATTAAAACTGAAGCTGCTCATAAACATTTGATTTTTGTTTTAAACAAGTGTGATCTAGTCCCAACTTGGGTTGCTGTAAGTTCAAAATAAGATACTAACCTTCGACAGATAAAATATTCAATATGAAGAATGTTCTTGAATGATTTGAAACCCATTCCCATAGATTTAAGTCAAGGCGAACTTTGGAAAGTTTTTTTTTTTATTTATTTATTAAAAGAATCTTTCAACATTACCTACAAATTTCGACTGTTACAACTTTGGGAGAGCAACTTTGTTCCGCATTCGATGGTCCGTTTTGGATCAATTGGATTAAGAAGGTATCGTTTTGATAAATTCCATAGGTTCATTGAAAGTCTTATGAGTTGAACTCTGAATTCATGGTAAAACATGGAATTAAGTGGAAGATTGTTCTTAGTAAAGACTCTAACATTGTATATTTTTATAGTTTTAAAGAAGAAATAATGGGTTTCAAATCAATCAAGATATTCATTCAAAAAAAAAATATTTTATCAATGATAATGTTGAAAAATTTTATTAAATCAATGCTAACAATTTCATATAGGCTGCTTGGGTTAAACATTTATCCAAATCTCATCCAACTCTCGCATTCCATGCCTCCATTACCAATTCATTCGGTAAAGGTTCTTTAATTCAATTATTACGTCAATTTTCTTCCTTACATTCAGATAGAAAACAAATTTCTGTTGGTTTTATTGGTTATCCAAACACTGGTAAATCAAGTATTATCAACACTTTAAGAAAGAAAAAAGTATGTACAGTTGCTCCAATCCCTGGTGAAACTAAAGTTTGGCAATATATTACGTTAATGAAGAGAATTTTCTTAATTGATTGTCCAGGTATTGTTCCACCTTCTGCTAAAGATACTTCTGAAGAAATTCTGTTTAGAGGTGTCGTTAGAGTTGAACACGTTAATCACGCCGAACAATATATCCCAGGTATCTTGAAAAGATGCCAAAGAACGCATTTAGAAAGAACTTATGAAATTAAAGGTTGGAATGACGCAACTGAGTTTATTGAGTTACTAGCTAGAAAACATGGTAGATTATTGAAAGGTGGTGAAGCTGACGAACAGAGTATTGCTAAGTTAGTGATCAATGACTTCAACAGAGGTAAGATCCCGTGGTTTGTGCCTCCTCCAGAAGATGAAGAAAGACCTAGAAAGAAAATAAGGTCTGAAGGTGACGAAAGTAAGAATGAAGACGCAATTGAAGCAGCTAAAGAAGAAGCAGAAATTGAGGCAACTGAAGCTGCTCAGACTGGCGAATGGGAAGGATTCAAAGATTAATTTTTTACACTTTTTTAACGACTAATTTGCAACTTTTTATGATTTTCTTCAATATTCTAATGTAGTGAAAAAAAAAAGAATTTAATTCTCTTATTTAACCGAAAAGTAAACTAAAACAAAATTATTGAAAGATCTTATTAATCATTCGATGGATAGTGATGAATTGAGGATCTCTCAGATTCAAACTGAGTTACACAAAAACATTCATCTACAACTCTCCAACATTCAAGAAAATTCAGAAAACTTAGACGCAAAATCATTATTTGTTGACCTACATCAATTCCAACCATGTCCACAACTATTAGATCAGCACTTGAATGAATACATTGACTCATTATTGAAATCATACTTCTCAGATAATACAGATAAGGCAATCGTGAGTGAAACCTTTTACACATTTGGTAAAATTATAGGAATTAAAAGACTATTGAGTTATATGAAAACAGATATTGAATTAATCCCTTTGATAATCTCAAAATTCAAAGAGTTTAAATCCCATTGGCACGAAGAATATTTATTATTATCATGCCTTATAGTACTTGTGTTGGTACCTTTTGACTTAAACGCATTTGGTGTAGACGTTAAAAATGATATTTATAACATTGGGATTAATGTTGTCACCATAAAGGAATACAATGTTGGTCCATTACAACCTTTAGGTTCACGATTAATTGGTTCCATAGTCACTAGAGTCGACTGTACTGAACTCATGAATAGGTTCATTACTGAGTTTTATGGGTATGAAGGTTATGAAGAGACTGTCAAACTTGGTTATTTACAAAGTTTAAACATTCTATTACAAAAAGATTCTAATGAATTGAGATTGATTCATAAAGTTCCTGAATTGTACTCATTTTTAAAAGGAATTGATATTATTGAGAGTGATTTCAAATTAGAATATTTGATTAAGATATTTTGTAAGTTTTCAAAATATTTATCAGAATTAGATGATTTAGATAAAATAGAAGAAATTATCCAATTTTATGATCAATTATTTAACAACAAATCAACTGTGTTAAGATCAACTTTATCCAGGAGTTTCACAAAATTATTAACTAAAATTGATGATTGTTTAGGAATTGATCTAATGATTGATATACTATATTCAACAGCTGAACAATTTGATAAACCAATGGAATTGATCGACTCCGATTTCTTACATACCCAACTTCTAATTATTGCCGAATTGCTGTACAGAGATATGATTGATGCTGCTGGACACAAACAAATCAATACCATTTTAACAAATTCATTATTCTTTCAACAAATTCAAATAAAGTTCATCTCTGGTTCAAATATTAGAGATTCTTCTAATTATATAATCTGGGCATTATCCAAAAGTTCAATCAAAATTGAACCAGATGTGTTTTTAAGCATATTTTCTAATGCTTTGTTATGTTGTTGTTTTGATAAAGAATTAATGATAAGAAGATCCTCAACTGCTGCATTACAAGAATTAATAGGTAGACATGGATATAAGACTTGGGATTTGATATACCCTGAAGATAAAGGTAGTAATAACTTGAAAAACGTTGAATTGTTACAAGTTTTAGATTTTGTTGAATTAAGTTCAATAAATAAATCATTCTTAGAAATTCCTAATAAAATCATTAACATATTCCCAAATCTGTTCCATAAATTTATTAAGTTTTTAACTTCAAATGTTTTGAATAATTTAGATCAAGATGTTGTTAATTTGAGTGCACAAGCTCTCGAATCTTTATTTAAAGAAAATTTTGATGAATCCTTTATAATTGAACAAATCAACACATTTATTCAAAATTTGTCAATTAAAACGTACAATTCCTTCATTGGACTCTCCAAATTATTATCAATTTTGAAATCAGATAAATTGGAGTATTTGAATGAAGTATCTAAAGTTTTCAATCAGCAAAAATTAGATCATCACAAAATCTCACCATTCATAATAGAATCTTATTTGCAAATTACATTCACTTTACTTTTAGAGAACTTTCCAATTGATGATGAAGTATTTTCAGCTAATTTATTTGATCTTCTCAGAGTTGATAGTGACTTAATTTCAAAATATCTCAAACTAATAAGTCCTTTGCTTGATTTAAATTCCAAAGATTTGAATAAATGGATATATTATATTAAGAATAATAATGTTAACACTGCCAGTGCTGTTTCATACTTGAAAAAATTTCCAACCATTGCTCATGAAGTTGTTGAGTTATTAGCTGAAGATAACAGGATATTAGCAAATACTAAAACTGTTTTGATTGGATCAATTTCAGAATATTTACAATCTGGTAATAGCTTACCTAAAGAACTTTTAATTGATTTGGTTAACAAATTAGATGATTATACCATTTCAGAACAAGGTGATGTTGGTAGTAAGATAAGGAATTCTATGATTTCATTAATTAATAAGAATTTAAATTTTTTTGATAATGAGATGAAAAGATTAATAGAAATGAAATTATTAAGACTGAGTAGTGAAGGAATTGATTCGATCAGAGATAATTCAATTGAACTGTTACTGAAGATCAAATCAATGGAAGAAAAACTGATAAGTCTACAAACAAGAGAATATGAAACATATTTTAATAATTTATTAGATTTTTATGACATTCATTATTCAGATGATAGAGAAATTAGTTTAGAATTTTGGAAAGGTTATATCTTTACCGGTGGAGCCATAGCATCTACTAATCAACTAATATCAGGAAGTTTAAGATCATTTGTAAGGTATTACACAAATTTATTAAGTGAGTTGAAGGTTGACATTTTATTAAAATTAGCATCAATTATAAGAATTGATTCTAAAAGATTAAAAACATTTGGTAAAACGAGACAAAATAGATTAAACAAGCAAACATTAGTTGGATTACAATTCATATCAAGAATATTTCAATTAAATATTGACATTCCATCATCATTCAACTTTAATGGTTTTTATATAAGAATCTATAACATTCATTTGAACACAACAAATTTGATCAAACTAAGTAACTCTATCAAGATATTTGGACATTTGTACCTGATTTCAAAGCATGAGGATTCATTGAAAAGATTATGTTGGTTAACTACGAGGCATTCATTAAATAAAGTCCGTGTTTTGGCAAGTGAAGAGTTGTTTAGTGTTTATAAAGAATTAGAAATTCAGGACCATGAAAAATATGGTGACGTTTTGAAATTGTTGCGGGATGTTGACTGGAATGGGGATGTCAAGGCTTATATCGACGATTTATTGGTCATATAGGATTTCAATTATTCAGGTTCATACAGTTTTATAATTTATAATTTCATGAATCTAGTTCATATTTGCTAGTTTCATCAATTGATTAACTACACGTAACGCTAACATTTTATTTAAAGGATATGTCTATGTTCATATCTATATATGGTTCCAGTGGTATATTGAAGTCTATATTTTTGAAAGTTTTTCTATATCCTAGCATGATGTCTTTTCAATAATCTATATTCCTTCACGTCAAACTCATGAAAATCTTGTAAATTTGACTCAAAATCTAATTTTGGGTCCATAAAATCTTCCAATCTCATCGATTTATAATAATTTTTAGTCTCATCTATAGAGTAAAATTTTTCAAGTTCTAAACTCGAAAATCTTATTTTCCCTTCATGATTCATTAATAAGAAAGCCATCTTATCAGACAATTCGAACTCACAGCACTTCAAGCATTCTAAAATCAAATACTTGCTATATTTAATAGATGATGGATCATTATATGATTTCAGACTGAATTCTAGTATGAATTCTAATATTTTGCTATCAATCATCACATTTTTGGATTTAATGAATTGAAATAACTCATTAACTCTCAAAAAATGAGTCTTCACAAATCCTCTAGTGAATCCATGCATCAGTATTTCCAGTGATTCTTCATTCATCAAATCTCTGGGGATCTTTGAGTATAGATGAATCAAACCAGTTGTGTTTGACAATGAGGAAATTGAATATAATAAACAATTAATCAATAATGATTTGGTTTCCTTTTGTAAATCAGAGTTATTTATGATTTTTGAATATGAGTTAAATTGTGTAGTGATATCTATTCTCTGAATTGACAATTTCATAGGTTTGGAAGATGGATCAATTTCTTTGAAATTTTTTCTTGTTATTGAACTGTTTATGATTTCTGCTTTCAAAGAATCAATTATGAATCTGTAGTTTTTATAAGATAATAATTTTGAATAATTGTTGATAAAGAACAGTGTTTCATCTAGTCCCAATTCATTATAGTATAACTCAGCTATCAATGAGAGGTTAAATTCATTTAATTCAATTGTTTGTTTGAAAGTTTTGAATTCATCAATTAGTTGATACTTCGAAAGAATTACTGTCAGGTATTCCTTCTGAGTGTTTGATAAATTAGCTGCATACGTTGGGAATGAGTTGAGAAAATACTTCAAGATTCTTTTATCAGGGACATCTAATAATGAAGTTAATATAGTGTTATAGTCTTGTTGATATAGAGTGTAATAATTCTTAACAATGTTTAAAAATTCAATCGTGAATTCAACGTTATTTAAGATAATTGAGTCTCTGATCATGTCGATTAGTAGAGGATATAAGAACGTCATTGATGAGTTATTATAATCTTGGTCAATATACTCTAACAACTCTATAAAAATTGATAATTTTTGGTTATAGTTCTCTATTTTCTTGATTGAGAGGAAAGGCTTGTATGACACTGTAATAATCTCCCATTTGGATAAGTTGTTAAAATATTTCATTTTCCTCAATTCATCAATAAACAGTTTATAATTGATTAGTGTTCTAAAATCTGGGTTTTTAATTGATAATAATTCTGCTAGGTTGATGAGATCTGAGCGTTTGGGCATCTCCGGCTTGTGATGTACTTTAAGGTTGTACATCATTGAGCTCAATATCACGTCATGGGACTGATTACGAATAAAATACTGGCTGATTAGTTGATTGTGGTCTATTGACTTCAGTATCGTTGATTTGATGTTGCGTTGAAGTGGATCATTTAAAGAACATTTCACGTTTTCAATGATTTGTTGCTGAACTGATGAGAGTGAGCGAATGAATCTGAGGCTGTAATGAAATCGTCTCATTGTTCTGTTCTTTGGAGATGAGTGTTATAAAATGGGGTCCGGAATTATATATAAAAAAGACATGAAATGAAGTATTAAACCACAGAAAAGTTGGTGTGTCTCGTAAGAATGCTGAAGACGGTGCTTGCGAAACGTCTTCTCTCGAGTAAGCCACCAGGAGTGTTCAGCAAAGAAATCAAATTGAAGCAGAGAATCAGGGCAGGATTGAATAAAGAGTCAAATCAAGCTGAGTATCTAAGAAGCGAAGTGTCTAATAAGTTAATAGAGAGACTATCAATTGTTAATAAACCATTTCGTAAAGTGATGGACTATGGCTCTGGTTGTGGTACGTTTGAGCATCAACTGAGTCTAGGTGAAGATGAAGATTCAATAAGAGTGAGAGACAAAATCAACGAGATTCTTATGGTTGATACTTGTAAAGACATGCTGTATAGATGGGACGATTATAAGTTCAATGATCATTTGAAGGTTGATAGAATGTTGATCAAAGATGATTATGATTTGAATATCGATTACAAATTTGATTTGATCTTATCTAACCTTTTCCTTCATTGGATTAATGATTTAAATTTGATAATGACTAAATTCAGTAGATTGTTGAATGATAATGGATTAGTGTTGATAAGTATGATCTCAGAAGACTCCATTTACGAGCTAAGAACATCTTTGCAACTAAGTGAGCTGGAAAGATATGGAAGAATATCAACAAGAGTATCACCATTGATTAAAAGTAATGATATGAGTTCATTATTGAAAAATAATGGATTCAATTCAATCACAATGGACGTTGATGAGATTATTATTGATTATCCTGATTTAATTTCAATGTTGTATGATATTCAATTAATGGGAGAGCAGAATTCTTTGAATAATGAATCAAGTCCTTTAACTAAAGATTTGTTACTGGCAACAGATGCGATTTATAAGAAATTTTATGGAAATGAAGACGGCAGCTTACCATTGACTTTTAGAGTTTTGTTTATGATTGGATGGAAGTGATAGGAGTTAATTCATTTGTCACTATATTTCTAGCTTATTTATTAATTTATTTATTTATTTATTTATTTATTATACTAAACTGACAAAATCAAGAAGCAGATTCATCTATTTCAATCAATTTAACTTTTATTTAAGTAGTCTTTTGCTCTATTTCGGTGTATCATATAATAGAGTACAATATTCTGTGTCTTCATAAATAACTTTCAACATCAGAATCAAAATCTCATACAGTTGTGCTTGCGTCTAATTATTCAAGCTATCTTACCAGATGATCTACATACCAGTGATTGGTAAAGCCCTTTTGGAATTTCCAACTTTCATAGAGAAATTTTTTCTACCAAGCGTGACAGGAGTCTGGAGACACCATGCTTCGACGGTCAAGACTCAACCTCCTCTTCTTTATAGCTACCAAAGTCTGAATTGTCCTTCACTCTAGTCATAATTGCGACTTTCAAGTCCTAATTGTTTTACATTTGTGACATAAGTTTTCTGTAAATAGCACTCGTTTTAGAAAATTCAAAAGTAAACATGAATTGCCAAAAGAGATGAACAAATCCATTCAAAGGCGTAAGGCCTTTCTCTGTGACAGCCCATACTATTAGATAAAATAGATATATACATACTCACCACTGTTCAGAAAACCCAAAAAAATTATGAACAGTACGGGAATCGAACCCGTGCCTAGTGCTTGGAAGGCACTTATTCTACCACTGAACTAACTGTCCGCTTTCTGTGCCGAGGTTGAAAATAACTATATTATACTGAGTAAAACATAGAATATTCAAAATTATTTGAATTTTACTGTCATATTTTCTATTATTTCAACTATCAGTCCACTTCCTGATCAATTGAAATATAAAACTAAATCCCTTCATTTTCAAATTTTTTTTTTGCGTCTTCTCTTTGAAAATTAAAAATTTTGTGGGGAATTGATACTTTGACACATAAGAAAGTTGAGACAATTTCTTCTTCTCTTTTAACCTCAATCTTAAACATTTATAATATAATGACTGAGATAAAGCTACACACTTCACTTGAAAACTATCCATCTGGCCACTTGTTACAGGAACCTTACTTAACTCCTTTATTCATCAACAACAAATTCATCAAATCTAAATCTGATGAATGGTTTGACATTCATGATCCTTCAACAAATAATATCATTGCAAAAGTTCCACAATCAACAGATGCTGAGATTGAAAATTCGATTCAGCTTGCTCACTCTACATTCAAAACTTGGAGAAATACCTCAATCATGAAACGTCAATCTATTTTATTCAAATTAGTAGAGTTGATCAAACTACATCATGATAGATTAGCTTCTGTTATTGTCTCTGAACAGGGTAAAACTTTCGATGACGCGAAAGGTGATGTCTTAAGAGGTTTACAAGTCGTTGAATATTCAACATCAGTGACAACTGAGTTACAAGGCGTTCAATTGGAAGTCGCTAGGGATATGGACACTTTAATGGTTAAAGAACCAATTGGTGTAATCACTGCAATTTGTCCTTTTAATTTCCCTGCTATGATCCCATTGTGGACAATTCCATTGGTTATTGCAACTGGCAACACTGCTGTCATAAAACCATCAGAAAGAGTTCCTGGTGTTTGCTCAATTTTAGGTGAATTATTAATTGAAGCAGGTTTACCTTCAGGTGTTATCAATTTCATCCATGGTAAAAAGAAAACAGTTGATCATTTAATCAATCATGAGCTAGTAAAAGCTATTCAATTTGTTGGGTCGTCTAAAACCGGTGATTACATCTATAGAACAGGAATTTTGAATGGCAAAAGAGTTCAAGCTAATTTAGCTGCTAAAAATCATATTGTTGTTGTTCCAGATGCTAATAAAGCACAATTCATTAACGCTACTATTGGTGCTTTTGCAGGTGCTGCTGGTCAAAGATGTATGGCTGCAAGTGTCTTAGTTCTCGTTAACGAAACTAAAGAATGGATTGATGAATTGGTTAATGAAACAAAAAAATTGAAAGTTGGATCTGGTTTCAATAGAGAATCAAATTTAGGTCCTCTAATCTCTAAAGAGGCCTTAAATAGAGTCAATAATATCATCGAAGAAAGTGTAAAACAAGGTGCTAAACTATTATTAGATGGTAGAAATATCAAAGTTCAAGGTTTCCCAGATGGTTACTTTCTTGGTCCAACAATCTTGACAAATATATCACCAGATAATTGTGCTTATAAAGAAGAAATATTTGGTCCTGTTTTGGTTGTAATGGAATCATCATCATTTAACGATGCTATTGAATTAGTTAATTCCAATCCATTTGGTAATGGAGTTGCATTGTTTACAACTTCTGGGATCTTAGCTAAGAAATTTGTCAAGGAGACTCAGCCTGGTCAAGTTGGTATAAATGTTGCGATTCCTGTTCCCTTACCTATGTTTTCATTCACTGGTAATAAAAGCTCATTCAACGGTGATTTGAACTTCTACGGTAAAGATGGTTTAAGATTCATGACTCAAAATAAGACTATTACTAGTTTATGGAAAGGAGATTTGATTCAAAATGTTCCTTCAACTTCAATGCCAACTCATAATTGAGTTTAATTTTACTTTAATTTATTTTCATCACTGCCCTTAAAAAAACTCTGTACTGTAAATCATAATAACAGTTTTGAACAGCATCGAAAACGACTCAAGTCGCGATATTTCCTAGTCTAAAACTCACCTTGTACCAAATGGAAAAATTAAAAATAAACTATAAGACATTTTGTTTCAAATTACTCACACAAAGTTAAGATATCATCTCATTACCATGCAGATGTATGAATAATTCCACAATAAATCATCTTCAGTGTAGAGACACCTGTTAATCTCTAAGATTTATCATTTATCATATTAGTCAGTTGACAGTCAGTCTTCATATGCCTCAAAGTTCATATCAACAATTTTTTCCATCACACACATTTCTATATATACTTCTGACCCTAAAAATACTTCCTTACTGAGTGAAGTTTTGTGTGTAGTTTTAGTGAAAATAAAATACGAAACCTATTAAATCAATATCTTGAATTTCATTCATCCTATTAAATTCACACGTTTTCTCACAAACTTATCACGAAATACTTCCAAATAGCCCAAAATCTCTTCAGATCATCACAATTTCCTCTTTCATAAATCCGCGAAAATTAGAGAGGATCAAAAAACACAAAAATCGAATCTCTGAGATCGGTATCTTTGATAAATTCGAACTCAACTAGAATGTCCAGTATTCTCCCCAAAGTGGACTATACTCCAGAATACTCTGATGAACTTCTGGGGCTTGTGGTGGAACTATACAAAGATGAAATCAAAGATCATATAAATGACCTACAACTGAGTAAAATGATCGATTTGATCGATATATCACAATACAACATTGAACAGTACTCAGAGAGTTTGAATTCAAAAAATTATAACAGATGTTTAAAATATTTCATAATTGGATTATTCTACGTCTATCTAATTATTCCTAATTCCATTCAATTTCAAATGAAGAACAAAAACTACGAGATATTTCTATTTTTAAAACAATTATATGAAAAGGAAACTAATATGTCAAATGTTAAACTACAAGTCATCAATTACATCGCTTATTTGAATGAAAGGAAACAGAAGTTGAATAATAAAAATCCAACTCCAGTTGTGAAAAGAGCTCAAACTTTACCTTCATCTTCTTTGCAACATGATCTAACTCAATTTTTGTTATCTAATCAACCGAATCAAAAAAATGATGATAGTGTTTTACAGTCATCTGATTCTTCAGTAATTTCCATATCGTCATCCTCATCAAACTCTTCATTAGTTCAAGAATGGTCTCCACCAAATTTACAACCAAATGATCAATTAAAATTAATAAATGAGAAAGATTCATTAATTTTAGAAGAAACTTTGTTAGAAGATGACGGAGATGACGATGATGATGACAGCACAATAATATCTCCACCAGTACATACTCCTCCACCTCCTCCACCGCATCAATCACCTACCCCTGGTTTGAAGCATGTTTTTTCTACAAGTTATGAAGACAAAAATCGTTCCTTTTCTTCCAATTTCCATGATGTTGAAAAATTCCCCACAAACCCAGACGAGGATGATGAGTTTCATCCAACTCTGAAGTCATTCACTACAAAGGCAACACATAGAAAAGATTCATATCAGTCAGTTTATGCTAATGATGATGATGATCATGAGCAAGTGTTAACGATTGATTCTAAAGGTTTATATGATAAATTAATGACTGCAAATGAGTCAATTTTGATATTTGACTTAAGATCAAAGTCATTATACGATGTAAATCATATTCCGTATGATAATTTGATTCAATTAGACCCTTTGGTGATATTAGAAAATGAAAATTATCAAGATTTTGAAAATTCTTTGAAATCTATACTAAATCAAAAAGATTTTCAGAAATTTATGAATTCGAAAAGTTTTGATAACATCATATCATATTCAGATAACAAGACTTTTTTCCAAAATCAACATGATTATATTATCAAATTTTCTAACTTATTAAACGAAATAAATTTAAAACCATTAACATTATCAGGTGGATTTGATCAATGGTTGAAATTCATCTCCAAAACATCATCCAATAAAGAATTAAAATTCACGGTGGTATCACCTAATTTAGCAAGTAATCTATCAATGTCTACAAAAAGTACAATTTCATCTATAGACAATAAATTTAAGCCTTTAAAATCCCATTCTTTTGATTATAATAGAATGTTCCCAACTAGAGAATCTTCACCATCACCAAATTCACAGATTTTAAATCATTATAATACAACAAGTTCAAATACACCAAATACACCAATAGCTCAAGTAGTAAATAATTCAACTCTAAATTCTAATACTCAGGTTTTAAATCAACAGGTCAATCAAAATAATTTAATACCTATTGGGAGAGCTCCAATAGCAACTCCTGCATTTCAAAATCAAAGATCCTCAACCATTGGATATCAAAGAGCTGCACAACCTGCTCCTGAATATCCAATTACCCAACCCTATCCTATAAATCACTATTATAGCACCACTAATAGCATACCGAAACAATATCCACCACAGTTACAAAAATATTCCCAAAGAACTGAACAGAACTCAATGGTGGGAAATTATCAAGTTGTACCAAGAACTAAAAGTAGAGCAGTCCCAACTATTCAAAGTTCACCATATCCATTTGTTAGATTGTCAATAACAGGTTTACGAAACATGAAAAATACATGTTACATCAATAGTATGATTCAATGTTTATTTGAATCTAAAGATTTTAGAAATTTATTTCTAGATTATAAATATCAAAATTATTTCAACCAAGATTTTTTCATTTCAAATAAATCAACGGATAATCGATTGAATTTGAAAAGAGATCCAAATGTTAGATTAAGTACATCGTTGGCCAAATTGTTTGAAAAAATGTATCTGAATGGTGGTTGTTCAATCGTCCCATCCGGATTTTTAAAAAATTGTATTCAATTAAGACCTGATTTGAATATTCCATTTGAACAACAAGATACTCAAGAATTTCTAATGTTTCTGTTAGACAGATTACATGATGAACTAAGTAATTCTAATAAAGTTATTAATGATGATCCTAGCTTATTGAAATTTGATGAGAAATTGGGTAAAGAATATGAAAATTGGTTCAACAATACTTTACTGAAACAAGGATTTTCACCAATTTCTAAAACTTTCCAAGGTCAATTACAAGACTGTTTAACATGTTTGAAATGTGGATTCAAATCTTCTAATTTCTCAAGTTTTTTTATGTTAAGTTTAGGAATTCCTAAAAATACATCTAATGGTAAAAAATTGAAAAAAATCTATTTAGAAGATTGTATCGAATATTTCACTAAGGATGAAATTTTAAATGGTGAAAATTCTTGGAATTGTCCAAAATGTAATGAAAAATCAAAAGAATCAAATTCAATGGAAAAAGAATCAAGAAGACATAGATTACATTTCACTAAAAATTTCAAATTTAGAGGTAGATCATCAAGTCCATCTCCAAAAATAGATTCAAATCATAAAAATAATAGTAATAGCAACAGTAACAATAATAATGCTTCAAATGACTCAATATCTTCATTAATAAAATCATCAAAATCAAATTCTAGTATTAAATCATTAAAATTTGTTATATTACCACCAGTTTTGATAATTCATTTATCAAGGTTTCTATTCTATGATACATCTCAGAAAGATGATTCAGTTATTCAATATCCATTAATTTTATCAATCCCTCATAATGGATCAATAGTGAAATATAAACTTTTTGGTGTTGTTAATCATTCAGGAACTTTAAAATCAGGTCATTATATATCAATCACAAATAAAAATTTAAATCATGATTTAAATGAACCAAATTGGTATTACTTCGATGATGAAGTTGTTAAAGCAACAAAACATGGAGATATCAAAAATGAAAATAGAATAAGTAGTAGTACGGTATATGTTTTATTTTATGAGAGAATTTAATAAATAATCATTTGCATCTGACTCAAATGTAAATTATAACTTATAGTATTTATAGAAGGATAGAAGGAATTCCTGTTTAATAGGAAAGGTCTATAGGATCCCTTTCAGATATATGTTGACACAAACGAATTTTTTTTAAAATATTCCAAACTACAAAAGAAAATCTCCACTGTATTAAAGCATGTATTAAATTTATCTAATTAATACTATAATTGTCATGTTGAATAACATTGTACTTGTGACAAATACATTCCCTAATTTGATATTCTATTTCTAACGTTTTCTTCTTCATAATCTTCTGGTTCTACTGAATTTTTCCTTCTGGGAGTGTTGCACACAAATTTGTTAGCATCGGTTCAGTCTTGCAAAAAGATGCCTGTTCGACTATGTTATTGCCCAAATTTAATGGAACTCTTAAGGATTATCTAATCAAATATGACATCTAATTTATTTCACTAACATCCTGACATCGTAGCGCCAGTGGTTTAGCGGTAAAATTCAAAGTTGCCATCTTTGAGCCCCCGGTTCGACTCCGGGCTGGCGCAAACCTTACTTTTTTTGTTAGTTGTAACTCAAAATCAGCAAACTCTCCGTCAGGTGTCACAAGTACAATGTTATTCAACATGACAATAATATTAACAACGAAATATTCAATATTCAACATATTAATTAGAGACAAACAATATTTAACATATTACAATTTATTACATACACATTGATTACTTGCAAATTTCTAATGTTGCTTCAGGTAGTATCACATATGAACATTTAATTCCTTTAGCTAAAAATATCACTATTGCTTTAAAAGATGAAGGTTATAATGGTGCTGTTGTTACTCATGGTACTGATACTGTAGAAGAAACTGCTTTCTTTTTAGATTTGACTGTCAAATCTGAGAAGCCAATCTGTGTTGTTGGTGCTATGAGACCTGTTACTGCTTTATCTGCAGATGGTCCAATGAATTTATATCAACTGTCTCATTTACTGGTTCTAATAAATCTTTAGGTAGAGGTACTTTGGTTACTTTAAATGATAGAATCGCTTCAAGTTTCTACGTTACTAAAATCAATGCCAACACTCCAAACACTTTTGGTACTTTTGAACAAGGTTACTTAGGTGCATTCACCAACTGTTAACAGTAATGTTGAGTATTATTACCAGCCAACGAAACCAATTGGTTACCACATTTTTGATATCTCTAATATTACTGATCCATCTCAAATCCCAGATGTTGCAATCTTATACGCATATCAAGATTTAGATCCAAATTTAATCACTGCTGCTGTTGAAAATGGTGCTAAAGGGATTATTTTAGCTGGTTCCGGAGCTGGTTCATGGACTTCTCCAGGTATCAAAGTTAATCAAGAGATTTTAAAGAAATATAACATCCCAATCGTCCGTTCTCTTAGATCAGTTGATGGTTCGGTTCCATACTCAAGTACTTCTCCTTTCATTGCAGGTGGTTTCTTAAACCCACAAAAAGCTAGAGTTATGTTACAATTAGCTTTATACGCAGGTTATGACATTGACCATCAGAGAAGTTTTCGCTGGTGTTCACGGTGGTTAAATTTCCCCAAAATCTTTGTTTCTTCTTTTTACGTCTTTCGATAGTTCCATCTTCTGATCTGTCATGTTTTTGTGTTACTAATAAAAATAAAAAAACGTTATCAATAAGGTACTGTCTGAGATATCAGTATTTAATTCGACTTTTCATCACTACTATCCTTTTCACATAGGTCTAATAATCTTTTTTTGATTAAAATTGTTGGAAAAAGCACAACTTTCTATTCTAATGCACTATTTCAGATGAATCTATATCAACATTGACATTGAAATCATTCTTTGATTTTAGTTGTTCTTCATTTTCATCTTCGCTCTCGTTATCATAAAATTCACCTCTAATATCATCATCAGCTTGCCATGCGATATAAGTAACTGATGGAATTGAAATAAAAAAAACACCTGCCGAAACTGCTAAGTTTGTCATGTCATTACTATTAACAGTACCCACCACAAATGCCATACATTGACCTAAAGATTCAAAACATCTGATCCAACCAGCAATGTGAGGAATTTCTTCGGATTTGAAATGATATGCTCCAATGACCCAATATAGCCAATTGAACACTAATTCACCAGCGATTTTGAATATTTGGAAAGGGATAAAACTTCTTGCAAATCTTGGGTTACCTGACCAATCAATACCAGATTCTGGATTTTTATCAAATTGAGACTGGATAATAAATGAGTATATAAAGAATCCTATCAGTAAAATCAATGTTACTGACCATGATATCTTAACTTTTAATGACTTTCTGATTTTTCTATCAAGTAAATAACCTGCAATAACATCAGTTGCCGCTGGGATCAAGGCACTTAATAAAGAATTCAAAGCTCTAACACGAACAGTAAAATGGTTTGTAATGTAATTACTTTGCCATGTTCCAAACCACACACATGAAGTCATTAATGGAACTAAACATAAAACTTCTCTTTTCTTCAAAACTCTAAAAAGAGATAAAACTCTTTGTTTTACTGACTCGTTGGTTATGTTTGATTTCAACCTTGCTCCATCTTTTCTAATAACTTTTTCTGGTGGTGATAACAAGAATGCAGCAGGAAAACCTAAACATTGAATGACCATTAATCCAACATATGTATTCAATGAAACTGATCCAGATGTATCACCGTGAATATTTAAAGACAATGTTACTGCACCAGCAATTAAGCCACCAATTTTATTCAATAATTGCCATGTACCAACAAATAAACCTCTTTCATCTTCAGAAGGATATAAAATTGCGACTGCAGCTTCAGCTGTCCAAAATGCTGAAGCTGAAATACCACATGTCGTTGCACCAAACATAATTAGCCATTGGTTTCCATCTTTTGAGTTTTGGTATAAACCTGCCGACCATATAACATACCCAACTGTTCCAATGATGACTACAGGTTTAATACCTATCTTGTTTATCAGAATAGCCCATACAGGTGAAAGTAAAAACATTATACCAAATAAAATTGAACTTGCAGTATTGTTGGTTTTGACGGTAGCTAAACCTCCTGCACCTAAACCTGCAATAGCAGACCAAACACCTGGTTGAGTGAAAGATAAAAAACCAATGATTAATGCTTGAGTGTAGGTTGCACGTAAAAGTCTAGTGGTTTTAGACACACTTGAATATGTTGACATTTTTTGTGATACTGTAACTACTCATATTACTTATAATAGTAACCTCAAGTATTGAGAAATCTTCTTCTTTATATAACATAATTCTAAATGAAGTTGGAAGCTAGAACTTAAAACTGTGTCGAAAGTTGTGAATTGTAATAGCCCGAGATAAATTAATTAATCCGAATATTTTACTATGAAGTGTGGCATTTCTTTTACATTCTGTTGTTGAGGCTCTAACATAGCACTATTATAACAGATTTGAGAATGATTAGTACTATTAAAACCCTAAAGTACTTCTGCCTTGTAGATTAACTGCTATTTTTGCAAAGTTTGATCCGGTAGATTGATTAAATTATAGCCATATCTTATCAAAAAAGTTCTCGAAGTCCTATGGAAAATATAATATCACATGAAGCTCCTCATCTTTCTTTTTTCTTTCAAAAGATGTGTACTGTGTACAGTGTAAGCAATGAACCACAACCGGACAGATAAACTTCCTGTCAGTAATTATCCGATCCGAAAAAAACATATCAGCCTCACTTTATGGAAAAACAGTTGTTATGGAGTACCTGTACAAAATGATATGAGGCAGAAAAACATGTTGTTATTTTATTATTCCAAAATTAAGCACCTAGATGTCCATTTTATAGTTATGACTGATAAAGCAACTTTGACTTGCAATTCGGTTTCTGAAGAAGTTTTCAATGGATTGAAAATTAGTTTCTTCGGATTTTTTTCATCTTAGGTTTTAGGTTTATCATCAATAATTTAGTTCTTGGTTTCATTCTTTCTTGGAAGTGTGTATATTGCGGCTTTATCTACATAAATGAGAGCAATATTGAACAGCCTCAATATTTTCCTAATGATTTGTGTTCCAAAAAACTAGATCTTCTTTCTTACTTCTAAAGAAATGAGTTTAATATTGAGGATGAAAGAGCATGACTGACTAAAGTACTGTGTACAAGCCACAAAAATTTCCAAAACACAGTGTCTATTGAAGATTATGTTGTTTAATATCCAGTGTTATCTGATCCCAACAAAATTTGTGGGGGCTCTTCTCATGAAGGTTTCAAGTTATTAACAAAGCTTTAGAGTTTGTAAATTATGACGATAAAACTAATAAAAATGTTTTATTTCACTCTCTTTGATACAGGCAGTCTCTCTCTCTTAGATTCCATTGATTTAACGGAAGGTTACGATCCTGATTTTTAGCATAGCTTTCTTGTTTTGGAAACTGGTATAGACTCTAGAGTTAATTTTGTTCAAGATGCTGAAACATTGGAAAAAGGGAAACAAAATGAAAACGATGACCAGGTTGAATACATTTTGCGAGATTGTGGTTACTAAAAGGACTGTCTTCAAGTTGGTCCCTGAGGCAGAAAATTTCATATCTTTGAAGCGGATAACAAAGTGTATGGTATATGTGAATATGAGAGGAAAATAGCATCAGGTCAACATCTGATTATTTGTTGGGCCATCATCAATAATTACTGCTTTTGAACAACAGATAAAAACTTTGTTTTTGTTGAAAGTTCTACTTATATTACAGGTTTTCAATATAACTTTTAGTTTGAAGTTTTAGATTATATAGATTATAGTTTTCTTTGCTTATACTCAAAAAACTAGCAAGCAAAACAGCTGCTGTTCATCTTTTTTCACTTTCATATTCGGTTATGAAACTTTTTACTGATTATTCCACTATTAACGACGGGCTTGTGAAAGATGTTTTTTCTACACTTACGAAAAGTTTTTATACTAAGGAGGTATTTGATTTGGTTAATTAGAACCAATTAATGGTTGTATCTAGCAATCCATTCATAATCCAATCCTTTTAAGATCTTTCACATCTTGATCAAATTTTCCTCTATAATTTTCATTGGGATCAAAAGGACGTTTTGGTGTCATAGATTCTAAATTATTGGCAGTATCAACGTTTGAAGGTCTTTTTTTTTGACCTATTATCAGTATTGTTTTCATTTATTGGTTACTATCAATGTTAACCATTTCTTATGAGTTTAATCTGCATTGAAACCTTGGATGATAGTTGATTATTATGAACTTCTTAATAATTATATTATTAAACATAAAAATATAGTAATAATTTAAAAAATTCTTTTTATTCCCAATTACCACTTGTTGGATATTGTAAAAAGATATTCATCGGTGATCTATCGATAACAATGATTCTAATTATGTCATAATGCTTAAATTGATTGGAATTTTTTGAAATTTTTAGCTTTCACAGAATCAGCTTTCAGAGTATTCTTGATGGAGGAGAATGAGCATTGAGTGGTGAACGGTATATATAAGCTATCTTTAAACAATACCGATCTTGAGCAGAACACAAATATTGCTACAGTGAAATTTAAATGTATTCATAGTTGATAATATGAGTGTTTTTGATGTTCTAAATAGTTATAAAATCTATAGATTTATACTGAAAACTAATTTTGCTTTTTCGTGAATATGGAAAGAACTATTCATCATATACTTAAATTCTTTCAATTAAATTGTTATAATTTATTCTGTATTACTAGAAGTTCTCTTTAGTTGATATGAAAAGCTGTAAGATTTTATGCGTTACTTTATTATGTATAAAAATCAAAATGCGCTATAAAATATTGAAGGATAAAATAAAGTAGCAGTTTAATTAAGTAAAACTATATAAATTTAGAATCAAATTTGATCAATAACTTCTTCAAAACTTTTATCACAGTGCATGGTCACTATGGTGTGTAGAGTGTGCAATATTATTATTTTCTGACAAAATTATAAAAGTACATGAAATCCTATTTTGGCATGTTTCTCATAAAAATCAATCTTATATATATAGTTATTAATAAGTAAAACTCATTCTTATATTTCAGTAGGCCAACCATGTTATATATAACTATACTAGTCATGTTTTTACATGAGCAAAAAAATCCGTCGGTGATTATTCGATTTTGATATTAAAATTAATATTTTTGTTTCATCAATAAATATTATTATTAATTAATTAATCTTAATATATATATATATAATTGAATTAATTAATATAATATTAATAATAATTTTAATTATAAGAGATCTTGAATTGTAATAATATATATATAATATATATATATTTAACTAAATCTATATATTATTTTAAATATATTAAAAATATTTGTGATTGATACTTGAAGTGAAGCTGCGTAGGTGTAGAGAACTACCTAAGAAACAAATGATGCCCAAATTTTCTTCACTTAATTGGAATGGAACTTTAGAACTCTTCATTGATAATTTTGAGTAGATTTTCTATTAACCAAAAGATAATTATTTTTTTCTTAGAGAGGGCTTTCAGGATCCAGAGCACTGTAAATGTATTATGAAACAATTTTGTTAGATCACAATATTTTATTTTATCCATATTTAAAGCAAAGGTGGTGAGCCAAAGACTTCAGTTAATGAAAGTTTTAAAGTATCTGTTATATGAAGAATCAAGGAGTTATTTTTTACTCTTAATAGATCAAACTGTATTGCAAGAGAAGAAGATATTAGATTTTATGTACCTCTATCTCGTTAAACTTGGATGTAGTCTTCTCAGTAAATAGTAAATATTACCATCGTACTAGAATTCATAGAAAAATTCTCTCAGGTCCCACTACTACGACCACACATGATTCAATCGAACAAGAAGTCAAACCAACGAAAAAGGGTCCATTGAAATCGTTTTTAGTGACAATTAATTGTCCTTCTTCAAGAGCGGTATCGGCATGGAACAAGAAAGTGACGTTTTTGCTGCAAATTGGTTGAAAATAAATCCGGGGTAAATCACAACACTGAGAATCCAAATGGAGTAATAACAGACGATGAGTCAGACATGGTCAACAATAGTTCATTCTACGGATGATTCATATAAACAACAACAAAATAACACTCGATTCATGCACTTCCCTCCTCCATTCACCCGGTCACGTCCAGTATTTTCTTTCAAAAGTCTCCAGATTTTTTTTTTTTGCACGTCGAGTCAGCCTCTCATCCAATCACAGAGCTGTATTTCTGGTTAGGGAAGCACAGCGAAACCGGCTTATTCATGTTTCTTTAAACAATTTTTTTTTTTTTTTTTTTTTTGATGATTCACAAAAAAAAAAAAAAAAAAAAGTGTACCAAAAAGTAAAAAAAAAAAAATAAAAAGTGAAAAATTTCAATTGTTTTTTAATTTATTTTCTTTTAAAACTATTAAAAAAAATGCTTAGATCGATCAAGACTTCTTCAAGTCGTCGTTCCTTTCAATTGGCAAAATTTTCCTTGTCAAATTCTCAAAGATTTATTGTTCAAAGAAACAAATCAACCCATCAACAAACTGATAAATCCCCAATAACTCATAGAGAAAGACCAGCTCCTTCTTTTGCTCAAGATTCTGCTTCAACCGAACCTGTAAAATCCAACAAAAACAAAATAGAACTAGATGACTCATTTGTTGGCTTAACAGGTGGTGAAATCTTCCACGAAATGATGGCAAGACATAATGTTGACACCATCTTTGGTTACCCAGGGGGTGCTATCTTACCAGTTTATGATGCCATTTATAACTCACCAAGATTCAACTTCATTTTACCAAAGCATGAACAAGGTGCTGGTCATATGGCCGAAGGTTATGCTAGAGCTTCTGGTAAACCAGGTGTTGTTTTAGTCACTTCAGGTCCAGGGGCCACCAATGTTGTTACTCCAATGGCTGATGCTTTAGCTGATGGTATTCCTTTAATTGTCTTCACCGGTCAAGTTGCCACAAGTGCGATTGGTACCGATGCTTTCCAAGAAGCTGATGTCGTCGGTATTTCAAGATCTTGTACGAAATGGAACGTTATGGTCAAAGACGTTGCTGAATTACCAAGACGTATTAATGAAGCTTTTGAAATCGCTACCTCTGGTAGACCAGGTCCTGTTTTAGTAGATTTACCAAAAGATGTCACTGCTGCTGTTCTAAGAAAAGCTATCCCAATTAAAACTACTTTACCATCAACTACTTTAAATCAAATCACTAAAGCTGCTTCATTTGAATTCACCCAACAAGCCTTAAAAAGAGCTGCTAATTTAGTAAATAAAGCTAAAAAACCAATCATTTACGCTGGTAATGGTATTCTAAACAGTGAAGAAGGTCCTGCTTTGTTGAAAGAACTAAGTGATAAAGCTCAAATCCCTGTTACAACTACTTTACAAGCTTTAGGTGCCTTCGATCAAGAAGATCCAAAATCTTTAGATATGTTGGGTATGCACGGTTCTGCTTTTGCTAACTTAGCTATTCAACATGCTGATGTTATTATTGCATTAGGTGCAAGATTCGATGATAGAGTTACTGGTAACTTGACTAAATTTGCTCCAGAGGCTAAAAAGGCTTCTGAAGAAGGTAGAGGTGGTATTATACATTTTGAAATTGCTCCAAAAAACATAAATAAAGTTGTTCAAGCAACTGAAGCAGTTGAAGGTGATGTTACTTCAAACTTAAAGAAATTCTTACCATTGTTGAAAGATGTTAAAGAAAGACCAACTTGGTTTGATCAAATCAAAAACTGGAAACATAAATATCCATATGCTTACTTAAAAGAATCACCAGACTCTTTAATCAAACCACAAACTGTTATTTCAAAACTATCTGATTTATGTAATGCTCAAGATAGAGAAGTTATTGTCACAACAGGTGTCGGCCAACATCAAATGTGGGCTGCTCAACATTGGACTTGGAAAAAACCAAGAACTTTCATCACTTCAGGTGGTTTAGGTACCATGGGTTATGGTTTACCATCTGCTATTGGGGCTCAAATTGCTAAACCAGAAGCTATTGTTATTGATATTGATGGTGATGCATCTTTCAACATGACTTTAATGGAAATGTCTTCTGCAACTCAAGCTAATGCCCCAGTTAAAGTTTTAATTCTAAATAACGAAGAACAAGGTATGGTTACTCAGTGGCAATCATTATTCTATGAACATAGATATTCTCATACCCATCAAGTTAATCCAGATTTCATTAAAGTTGCTGAAGCTATGGGTTGGAAAGGTATCAAAGTTTCTACTCAAGCTGAATTAGATGCTGGTCTAAAGGCATTCTTGGAAGCTAAAGAAGCTGTCTTATTAGAAGTTATGGTTGAAAAGAAAGTTCCAGTCTTACCAATGGTTGCAGGTGGTAAAGGTTTAGATGAATTCATTGCATATGATGCTAATGTTGAAAAGCAAGAAAAACAACTACGTCATAAGAGAACTAACGGTAAACATTAGAGTATTATAACATGGCATTGATTTATTATATATCCATTTATGTGTTTTTATGGTTCATGTTTTTTTTCAGAGAAGAAGAGTTCCTTCAATTTTTGTTTTACTGAGATCGTTCATAGTAAAAATTAGGAATCTTCTTTATGTATATATATATGTGTGTGTTTAAAGTTATTATTGTTGTTAGTGTTTGTACAAATGTCTAAATCAAAAAGAAAGATGGAAAGGGTTTTAAAAGAGAAGAAGAAGAAGACAGAAGTGAGGGTGATAAAATGCAAAAAATATATTATTTATAAAACGATTTTTTTATATATGAATTATGAAGTGTAGAAAGTGCATTTATGTGGGTATGATTATCTACGAGTGTATCTATTTAATTTTCATAGTCATAACTCTGTTGTATCATTATTGTTAGGACCACTACATCACCATTTTTTAATTTTTCAGTAAAATTAAGAAAAAAAAGCGACAGACACAATTAAATAAACTTCATTGATAAAATACTTCTTATAAATTCATATATTGTATCAAATAAAGGAAAAATAGCAGCATAAATCTTTTTATTTTTTCCAATGGATAGTAAGTATTGTCTGAAACTTTCCTCAGGGAGATATACACATTTTTGTCAAGTTTCAAATACCAACAACATAAATCAGGACGAAACAACCAAGGCCAGCAACCGTATGGCAATAATAGCTACAAACCCAAACAACCATCATCTAATACCAGTAGCAGATGGTCACATAACAATGGAAACTTTAATAGCAGGAACTATTATCCTAATACCAATAATAATGGATCAAGTCTAAGAGGTGCCAAAGCTGATGGTGTTGACAGAGATGAATCAATTTCGAATAGAGTTAGACCAGCACCTCCACCTCCTCGCAGATTCGAAAATAGCAGAAGAGATTTTGTACAAGGTGGAAGAAATAACAGAACCAACTCTTTTAGACCACCTGAAGGTCCTGCTTCTTTAAGAACCAATTACAATAACATGAACAGTAATAATAGAATTGGAGATAGAAGTATACCCTCTGGACCCAAATCTCCTGTTAGAACAGATATGAAAGAAATACCTAAGGGACCAAAGAAGATGAGTTTTAAACTTCCAAAGACTGCGAATAATCCTAGAAATTATGGTGATTCAAGATCTTATAGACCCAATAAAACACAACAGAATAACATTAAAGTGGCGAATCCAAATAATAACAGAAATAGCAGTAACATCAACAATAAAAACTCATTTAAACCTTTAAGTAAAGAACAATTAAAAATATCATTTTTAAAATCAATCAGAAATACACCAATCTATCAGAAAGTCATTCAAGTTGGTGAAGGTACATACGGTAAAGTTTATAAATCTCAAAATATTATATCCAAAGACTTTGTTGCATTGAAAAAATTAAGAATGGAATCAGAAAGAGAAGGATTCCCAATAACAGCTATGAGAGAAATCAGATTATTACAAAGTTTCGACCATGAAAACATTGTATCACTATTAGAAATAATGGTTGAAAACAAACAAATCCATGTTATTTTCAATTATGCAGATCATGATCTAACAGGTATTTTATCAAATCCAGACATTAATTTAACAGATGGACATTGTAAAAATTTATTTCAGCAACTATTAAAAGGTATGGATTATCTACATTCCAAAAGAGTCATTCATAGAGATATCAAAGGTTCTAATCTTTTAATTGATAATAAAGGTGTTTTGAAAATTGCTGATTTTGGTTTAGCTAGGAAAATGAAATCAAATGATCAAATTAATCCAATAACTGGAGATTCAGATTATACTAATAGAGTTATTACGTTATGGTATAGACCGCCTGAACTATTGTTAGGTACCACTAACTACGGTAGAGAAGTTGATATGTGGGGTGTTGGTTGTTTATTGGTTGAATTGTTTACAAGAAGTGCAATATTTCAAGCTCCTAATGAGATTCAACAAATTGTATCAATTTTTGAAATTTTAGGTACACCAAATTTTGCAAATTGGAATAATTTAAATAATTTACCATGGTTTGAAATGTTAAAACCTAAAAAATTTTATTCAAGTAAATTTAAAGAATTATTTGAAGATAAATTATCTCCTGAATGTTTTAAATTAAGTCTCCAACTATTGGAGTATGATCCATCTAAAAGATTGACAGCCAATGAAGCTTTAAAACATGATTATTTTAAAGAACTCCCACAGATTGAATCTTTGAATGGTATTTTATCAGGTGAATGGCATGAATTTGAAGCTAAAAAAAGAAGACAAAAGGAAAGAGAAGAAAGAAAATTTGAAGAACGTAAAAAGAGAAAAATTGATAATAAGAATAATATTGAAAATGATGAAAATATTAATACATCTCTTAGTAACGTTGGTGTTGTTGAAAGTTTGAATAATGAAGATAGTATGAAAAGCAAAAGTGTTGAACAATCAATTGTTCCTGATTCAGGTGAATTTAATGAAGTTGTTGATGATTAGTATAATTTTTATATAAAATATAAAAAAACATTGTTTGCACGTGAGAAAATGATATACAAGTAGATTTTCTAATGTCAATATATATATATATATATATAAAATAAATAAATCTTCTTATGTTTTGCTTTCTTTTTGTAAAATTTTTTCCTCTATTTGTTTGTTTTGAACTTTTTTTTAACAGTAAGCTTACAAAAAAAATCTTGTTAATTTCTTAACTCCCATTCAATTAAAGCAGGTTCTAGTGGTAATGTAACCATACTTTGATAATCAACATCCGGAACACCTTGATCTTTTGGAAATTTCCATTTGAAAGTCTTGATATAAGTTGCTAAGATCGTACCTAATTGAACATAAGCGAATTGTTCACCAATACAACGATGTCTACCACCACCAAATGGTAAATAAGGAGAAGAAACACCTTTAGAAACGGCACCGAATCCATAATCGACTGTATCAGTTGAATTTGAGCCGTTAGTGCCTTGGATTGGGGAATCCTCCCATCTATGAGGGTTATAAACATCAGCTTGAGGGAAATATAAATCATTAGTCATTGCAAAACCTGGAGAAACTAAAACATGATGACCAACAGGAACAACGTATGAAGTACCTGGGACAGGTAATGGGTTCATAACTTTTCTAAAGATTGAATGTAATGGCATATGCATTCTTAAAGTTTCTTTGATTGTATTATTAACTAATGACATTTCTTGTAAATTATCATAAGTGATTTCTTCACCTTTAGTAACGTCCATGATTTCTTTATATAATTCTTCTTGTAAATTTGGGTTTTCAGCTAAATGTAATAAAAACCATGCTGAAGTAGCAGCTGAAGTATGTTGACCACCCATTAATACACCGATTAATAAATTAGCGATTTCTTGATCAGTCATTTTAACACCATCTTTATAAGTAGCAGTTTTCATTAAGACATCAACTAAATCTCTATCTTTAATATCATTTTCTTTTCTTCTTTTATGAATCAATTCAATATAAGTATTTGAAATTTTTTGTTGAGCTAAATCTCTTTTTCTATAAGAAGGTAAAGGTAAATTTGGGAAAACAAAATTCAAGCCAGTGAAACCTTTATCTAAATCAGAGTATAAACCAGCGAATGACGCATCTAATTTTTGTCTCATTTCATTACCCAATAAAGTTCTTGAAGCTGTGAAAATAGTAATTTCAGGTTGAGTTTCCATAACATTAGCAACACCATGTGATTTTTCACCATATCTGAAAGATTTGGCGTTTTTGAAATATGATAAAATTTCTTCTTTAATCATTGGAACGTAAGATCTAAATGCTTCTTTTGTTAAAGAACCCTTAACGAATTTCTTTTGTTCCATTAATCTTGCATTAGAACAATCATAGATAACACCTTTACCGAAAACAGGGGTAGTTAGATGTTTGTAAGCTTCCTCAGCAGAAACATCAGCTAATTTGGAGTTTAAAATAAATTCATGACCTTTTGGACCAAGGTAAACAGTCATAACTTTACCTAATAAAGTGAATGCGAAAACGTCACCATATTTACGTTGACAATCAGTGAAGAATTCGTATGGTTGCATACCGTATGAAACAGCAGAACCGACCCAAGGGATCCAGTAAAAGACCATTGGAACACGGTCTTTTCTCAGTGAGTATAATAATTGCCAAATGATGTTATAGATGAAAGGAATGGATAACACGATGAATGAGCGCTGGTAAATTGGCAGCATTAAGAATAGAGTGTACAAGTAGACCACGGAGTCCACCACGGAGTCCCTTACTGATAGAATAGCAGCCATTTGGAGGGAAGAGAGGGACAAAGTTGATTTAAAATAAAAGATTTATGATTTTTTTAAGTATATCTTTTCTTCAAATTTGTTTTTTTTTTCGTATAATTAAACGAGGCGCGCGAAATCAAAAAAAAAAAAAAAAAGAAAATGAGCTGATTGAGTTGAATGTTGTGGAATAGAGTGTGAAGTTGTTAAAGATGGTGTGATTCTGATGGGAGAATTGGACTCTACGTGGTTTGCTTTGGTGGGTGGGAGATGGGAACAGAGAGAGAGAGAGAGAGATTCAGACGAACTACAGGATAAGTAGATAATAATGAGTATAATACTGAATGTATTTGAGACACATTGGTGATGATTTGATTGGAGTGTATTATACGAGATATTATCTAAGCTGTTGTTTGTGGATACGTTAGTATTGTTGGATTGCAGATTGGATCACACACGACTTTAGCTCAGAATTTAGTGTTACACTTCCACAGAGATAAATTCAGGTAATGTAGATAAGTTTGAGATTGTTCATCATGTAAAGAGTTTTGTGGGTTCCTTTCTTTCTCTACTTACTGGTATACACATTGAGCATAGTGATCATCAAGACAACTTCTTTTCTCTCAGTTTCATCTTTTTTTTTCAAAAACCGTTTCAAAATATGTTGATTTAATAAAAAAAATTGAAAAACAAAAAAAAAAAAAAAAAAAAAAAAATTT
>PPNJ02000016.1:103873-121434 GCA_003707215.2 Phaffomyces thermotolerans | reverse complement strand
AGTTGTCTTACTGTTATTGTATGACTTAACCCTTTACATTTTAAGGATCATCAAGGTGTACAAAGTGTACACTTTCCTACTGTGTTCAATATTGAATTTCAAAGTCAATACTGACAATGGTTCATTGCTGCTTGATGATGTGAAGAATGATGATGAATTGAATTTGGAAAGAATTAAAAGCATTAGAAACGCATCAGGGAGAATCTCATTCAGAAGAACAGTTCAACGTTGTGAGCAAGTCATCTACGAGAATTCAGTGACTCACTGAATATGCGTTTAGTACTATTCATTTAAATACTACTACTTGCCCCCTCCTACTGGTTAGGAAGAGGTTGAGTGTCTATAATTTCGTTGAGGGGTTTCTTTGGGTATTTTTTCTTTCTTTTGAAGTTGTTAATTGGATTTGGTTTGGGTTTTTAAGGATTGCTATATAAACTTTGATATACTGGTTAATCTTTGTAAATTTCTCATTATGACTCTTTAGCTTGGAGGATCTCTGACCCTTAGCACTAAACATCCCGCCTAGAGTCTAGATTCCCCACCCCCCCTCTCACACAGCCCCACTTAATCCTAGCTGTCCCCCCCCACAATTTACTCCCCATCGATTCTAGAACCTGCAACAAATATATCTTTATTGTACTAATATCTATATAGTGTCGTCGTGTCTACTAAGTGATATCAGATAATCTATGATCTAATTATGCTAGATTTTCAAGGTCAATGTTTGGAGCGATGACTTTACTCAATCAGTGAACCCATACAGATATATGGACATCAAAACTATTCAAAATTTCAGGTAAATTTTCACTATATGGAATGACAGGAAATACTACCATTAAAATTTAAAGAAGAATTATTCTCAGTAAAAAATAATTATATGTAGGTTCTGATACTCATCATATATATATATATCATTATCAATTGATATATCTTTCTCCTTTATTCTATTCCATTTTTAAACTCCCCAATGTTTGCTTTGTTTCATTTTCCTTTGTTGTGAGTTTCAGAAATTGATATAATTTTACTTTAATCCTTTGTTCTAATTTAATCCTTTGTTTTAATAGAATATAAATAACGAACATCATCCATGAAAGAACTCTTCCTAAATTTTTATTTTCTTCATTGAAAATATGCCAAACACAAACTCAAAAGGATACAGTAACTCAAATCATAACGCTTATGTTGTTAAATCAGGTAAAAATACTGGTGTTTTCCCATCTGCTTCTCATGCAAGAGAAGTCACTCATGGTTACTCAAACAATGCTATGAAAGGGTTTGCTACCCGTTCTGATGCAAGAGACTTTAATAATTCTGGTAATGATTGTAAAAAATAAGTAATTAGTTTGATTCTAACATTGATGGTTTAAAAATTTTCATCAATATATAGTGATTTATAGTGATTTATATTTATAGTTTTAATTGCGCCGTTGAATCGAGAAAGTATAACGTAGATCAAATCATATTCTAAAGTTGATCTAAGTACATTCATTTACCCAGGAAAAAGAATATGTTGGAAATTTTTTTAATTTCCACAAATCCACACCACCTATTTTCTATAGAAAGAACCGATATCTCTTTAAAAGAATAAGAATCCAATAAAAAACTACGTTATTTCAGAAACAAGATAAATTTTAATAGAAGAAATTTTCTATTTAGACACAATATAACAAAATCAAGGATCGAATATGACCTTATTTAAATATTCAGAATAATAATAACAAAGGTAAAACTAAGGCGGTTAAACCTTGTAACTTGATGGAATTACCAGAACCTTCAAAAGAGGTAATACTTTGAACAGTTGAAGTAACTTGAGAGGTAGAGGTTGATTTAACATTGGCAACAGTAGAGGTAACTTGGGCAGTGGATGTGCTAGTAACACCAGTAGCTTCAGTTCCTGGCTTAATAGTAGTTAGACCAACTTTAGGAACAGTGACTGAAGTGTTTGGAACAACATTGGTTGCTTTGGAAATGATTGAAGCAACAGAACTATTGATACCACCTTTAGTGTGTTCTTCAGTTTGTTGAGTTTTGGTTGAAGATTTACCCTTGGTAACGGTGGTTTCAGCTCCATGTGTAGCTGTAGTTAATGGACAGTAAGTAGTGTAAGAAGTAACTTGGTTGTTGATAGTGGCTGTAATAATAGTTAAACCAGTAGTAACAGGAGTTTCTGAACATTTATTATCTTTACATGATGTAATGGTAATAACAGTAGTTTTATCAGAATCAGCAGTTGTAGTTAATGGACAGTAAGTAGTGTAAGAAGTAACTTGGTTGTTGATTGTGGTTGTAACGACAGTTAAACCAGTTGTTACAGAAGTTTCTGAACATTTATCTTCTTCACATGAGGTAATAGTAACAACAGTAGTTGAATTGTCCTCTTCAGTAGCTGTTGATGTTCCTGTAACAGCACTTGAAGTTTCTGTGACAGATGGACCAGTTGAGGAAGAAGCAGAAGCACCAGAATTGGTTGAAGATGATTCCACAGAGGAAGAAGTGCCGGTTGATGAGTTATCAGTTGCTGAAGTTGAGGAAGCAGCATTCGAAGAACTAGATGAAGATGATTCAATATTGGAAGTAACAGCACTAGAAGAGTCAGATGATGATGATAATGAAGCAGCTGAAATAGTATTAGAAAAGGTGAAAACTAAAACATCTCTCTTGACTAATCTTTCTGAATTTGGTCTAGTAACGGTGATGGTGACATTCAAAGTAAATGAATCAGCATTAACGTATTTACCTCCAAAGTGAGCAGAAATACCATTTTCACTGTAAGTATCAGTTGTGAAGTTAACATCTTTATCAGTAGAATCAACTGGAATAACGTTACCATCAATAGAATAATTAACATTGTCGAAATTGAATCCATCATCTGCTTTACCATCAAAATCAACAGAAGTCCAAGGACCTAGTTCTCCTGGAATAGTTATATCCCATTCTGGATTACCATTGACAACTCTACCAGTGATAATTGGTTCGATACTTGTTGATGAAGATGCTTCAATGGATGAAGCAGAAGAGGTAATTGAAGATTCAGTAGCAGCAGATGAAACAGATGAAGCAACAGATGAAACAGATGAAGCAGCAGATGAAGCAGCAGATGAAGCAGCAGATGAAGCAGCAGATGAAGCAGCAGATGAAGCAGCAGATGAAGCAGCAGATGAAACAGCAGATGAAGCAGCAGATGAAACAGATGAAGCAGCAGATGAAGCTAGAGAAGAGACTTCTGATGAAACAGACTCTGAAGTAATGGAAGAAGCAGCATCTGATGAGACAGATGAAGAAACATCGGATGAAGCGGAAGAAGTAGCATCAGATGAAACAGATGACACATCAGATGAAGCTGAAGAAACAACAGATGAAACAGATGAAGATGAAGAAGCATCAGAAAAAGATGTCACATCAGATGAAACAGACAAAGTTGAAGCATCAGATGAAGCTGATGATACAACAGATGAAACAGACGAAGCTGAAGAAGCATCAGATGAAACACCTGAAGATGAAGATGAAGATGAAGTAGTGACTTCAGGAACATAACGGTTACCCTCTAAAGCATAGAAATTTGTATTTGGATATCTGCTGATTGTATCAGACAAAACATAGGTGGCTTTATTACCATCAAGAGAAGTAACATAAACGAACATAGAACTGGAGAACGAACTGATAGTATTTTGTAGCTCAGCTTGGATGCTAATTCTCAAAACCTCATCACTTTGAATATTCTCAGAGTAATCAAACGAAATACTAGCTTCTCCACAAGTGATAGATAAATCAGAAACGTCATCTGATAAGACAGTAGCATTTCTAAAAGCATCTAGTTCAGAACCAAGTTGTTTGGTGACTTTATCACAATAGAAACTGTAATCATAAGTAGAAGCATATGTCAAAAATGAAATAGAAGACCATGGGCCTAAAGTACCTGGAATATCAACAACCCAAACTGGTTCATAATCCTCATTCAAGAAGGAGTTTCTGTATGGTTTATCTGTTGGTTCTGAAACAAAATTTAAGTAATTAGAAAAGGTTTTACCTGGGGCAAAAGCAAGGAATTCAATTTCACCTGGTGTGTCAATTGATGAAATGACGGATTCAGCTAAACGGGCTTGGAATGAAAAAGTACCATAAATATCTTGATTCCATGAAACCCAATCTCCGAAAGTTATTGTGTAAACATCACCTTCAACACTTATAGTACCAGCACTCATTCCAGAAGTAGAACTTAGTCTGAATGAGGAACTTGGGGATTTGAGACCAGGAATGATAAATTGTGTTTTAGAACCTAATTTGATTGGATCAGGACTAGACATTGAAACTGAAACTGAAAACCAATCATGACGGTAAGAATCTTCACCCTGAGAATTAGAGTTGACTACTTTGATATCAGTAATATATGGAATACCAGTAGCAGTTGGGTATGGAGAAGCTGGAATTGTGGTTTGAGCATTACGAGTAGTTGAAGATTCATCTGAGGAAGTAGTAGAAGAAGTATCGCTGTTGGAGGAAGAAGCAGAAGTAATGGATGAAATAGAAGAAGTGGAGGATGACGAAACACTTTCACTTGACTCCGTTGAAGTACCATTGACATCTCCAATAGTGAAAGGATCAGAAAGAGATAATTGCCAGTCAGACCATTTACTTCTATCACCAAACACTCTTAGAGCCCTATTCAAGATTCTATAATGACCTGGTGGAATGATGGTACCATTAGCAAAAGATTGGAAACCAAGTTCAACGTAGTTACCAGTTCTAGTGACAAATTGATATGGCCATCTCATAGTATTTCCGTTGACATCAGGTTGAGATTGTAATGGTCCACTAACACCATTTTGACCAGGAACAAGTGGATAAGAATAAGTTGAAACATCATAATTAGTATCAACCAGATCAACTGAGGTAAATTCTGAACCATAAACTAAGTTGTAAAAGATTCTTGGGGAATCATATTTACTTGGAATATAGTCATGTTTAAACCTTTCTTCAGTAACGTTATAATACAATCCAGTGCCCTCGTCATAACCAACAATCATAGGATCAAAACCAAATGGAGCCCATTCATAAGTATTGACTTGAACACCCATATATGGAACTGATACTGAATCACCGTTATCACCAACAAAAACAATTTTACCACCATAACTTGGAGCATTAGTAGTTGAGACACCATCAGGAATCTTGACATTAACATTAATAGTGGCACTATCACCAGCAGCAATAGTAATAGATGATGATGGGAAGGTAACAATGGCAGAATCATCAGATGTTGGTGGGAAATAAGCATTAACGGATTTACCGTCACCTCTAGTATTAATAGTAGTACCAGCAACATGATTTAGTTGATAAGTAACAGCATTGTCATTATTATTTTGGATAATAATTTCAAAATCTTCAACTCTATTGGCAGTGTCATTTAATTCTAAATATGGAGCTGAAGCTAATTTAGTTTTTTGATCAAACATTTTCAAAGCATCAATCAAACCAGCACCTTGTTGAATGGATGGAGCAATTTTGGAAGTATCAATAGTTGACACATCAGCTGAATTCGATGTAACGATGTTGGTGTATAAAGCAAGATTTTCAGCAGAACTAATAAGAGATTGTCTGAAAGATTCTGGGGTAGCATCGGATTTTTCAGCATAAAATAAAGCAGCTAAACCAGCAACATATGGACAAGCGAAAGAAGTACCTGAACCAACTGAGTATCCACCGCCAATTGCAGCACCAAAAACAGCACCACCTGGAGCAGCAACATGAGGATAAAAGTTGTTTTCAAAAGTTGGACCCCAAGTACTGAAAAAATCCATTTGACCAGCATTGATATTAGTGTTATTGAAAGTATAAATACCGTAATCTGAGTCGATAGTAATTTCAATATCGTAACCAGCATCAGCTTGTTTAATAGCCCATTGAGCAAAATCCCATGAAACAACACCAAAGTTCTCAACACTTGAACCATAAGTTTCTTGAGAAATGTAAGCCATATCTTCAGTTTCAGAATTTGCATAAACAAGACCAGTTTCCCAACCACCACTACCAAAATTGTTGTAAACACTACCAAGGTAACAAGTACCACGTCTAGCAATGTAAAGATTGTGGTCTTTGTCAGCATGTGCATTGGAAGTACAAATATTCTTATCTGTAACTAAAGCTTTGAAAGTACCATCTTTAGTGAATTTAGAACCAGCATTACCAAGATAACCAAACGCCATAGTAGCGTTACTGGATGAAGTTGCAACTGCTCTCCAACCTAATAATTGGGTAGCACGAGTAGAACCAATGGCTAAAACACCCTTACCGGAACCACCATCAGAAGCAGTAAATGGACCTTTTTCACCACTATTACCAGCAGCAAACATAATGGTAATTGTCTCAGCGACTTTGGAAGCAACAGTAGATAATGGAGCACTGTTGTAACCTCTATCAGAACCTAAAGATAATGAAATAATAGTTGGTTTCTCTTCATAAGCTTTTAGTAAACCAGCCAATATAATATCATCACTTGTAAAAGATTCACAAGGGAAAACTTTATACATTTTGATTTTAGCATCTGGAGCAACACCAGTTAATTTATCAGATTTTGCAACAATAACGGAAGAAACAAAAGTACCGTGACCAATACAATCTGTTGGGTTTGTAGTTGGGTTCTTCAAATCAGTAGTAAAATCATAACCACCAATAATTGAGAAACCTTCACCAATACCACCACCTAAAGCTGGATGATTATAATCAACACCTGAATCAATAACAGCAATAGTAATACCTTCACCAGTGATACCTCTATCGTGTAAAGCTTTAACACCTGTTAAAGTGTGTGGATCCCAAATAGAATTATCGGCAGATTCTGTAGTATCATCAAGCACGATGTAAGTTGCTTGCCATGCGTCTTTGATTCCTTGAATATTTTTTAAGTCTTCAGCAGTAGTATCATTAGCATTATCAACTTGAACAGAAGCACCTTGGAAAATATTTGATTCAAACTGTGAGTTAACAGAAGCATCGTACCCACTTGAAGATAAAGTTGAAACAATTGAATTTGAATCTCTTTTAGTTAATCCAGAATCTTCAAATTCAATAATAAAACGACCTGGAACTTTATCTGATTCAAATGGCTTTGCTTTGCTAACAACTTCATCAATTGAAAGACCAGATATGGTAGAGGCCAAAGCCATCAACCACGTTAAAGAAGTGGTTTTAACAAACATTTTCAGCTAAAATTCAAAATCTTCAGAAAAAGCGAATGAATGAATAGAAGATGTCTTTAACAAGTTAAATGAAAGTTAAAATTAGATATCAAAAAATTGATATAATCAGATGTAAAATCTATTGTGGGATCTAGCTAGGTTTTATATTTGACTCTGTGCAGAAGATCAAAGAGATAAATGCGGATAGTTCCTCAACAAGACATTGGCAATTTTACCGCGAGTATTCATGTATGTGCAAGTTGCATGTGTTGATTGAATTGAACGCGTCAATTTTTGTATATAAGAGGTGTGAAGACGTAGTAAACAAATTTGTTGTTGATGCAAGATGAACGATTTCGGTTTTTATGTGCCACTAATTTGTACACCCAAAATAATAATTGGAGCTAATGAGATTAAGAAAAATATCTTTAGATTGTGATGAGAAATGTTCACAACCACATGACTATTTCTACACGATCATTGTACTAGATATCGGAAGTCCAACTATTCAGAGTGGTAAATTGGAAATATTATTCTAATTTGATTGATCTAAGATTAGTTCTAAAATTGATAACAAATTTACAATACAATCTAGCATAGTACGTTATATACCGATATGTTTCTATGGAATTTGTGCCTGTATATTCAAATTCAACGCGACAAAGTGGCACCTCAAATCTCAAGCTACTCAATATGTAAGTTCTGTTCAAACACGGCCTGTTACTGGCTACAATTTGTTTTGAGTCACTTAGATTTATGCACTTTCATGTATACATTCATGCCCTTTTATTATTGGCACCTTTTAGCTCTAACATATGATATATGGCTAGCCAGCTCTATAGCCTCTCGATTCCAGAATCTAATTCTAGTTCTAATTCAGTTGCACCAAATTGCGGGAAAGTACTCAAATTGGTTGTCTATATAGTTGACAAAAAACATGAAATGAATGAACTTTATACCTTTACCATAATTTGTTGGCAAAACCTAAGGAGTCATCAGGACGATTCTGAATACTATAATCACTGGTATTGGTATTCAGTTCTGGACTGGCCTCACTGCAAGAATACCCCTACTGAAATCCACCAGACTATATGTTATAATGGACTTTGGCGAGCCTGGAGCCTATATTTTGTTGAGAATTGACAGAATTCTATTTAGCTACATAAAAGGTAAGCTCTTCTTATGCAACTATGTACACCTCATTTTTCAGAGTTATATAACTTCTATATGTCTTGCCTCAGTACTAATAATAGAGACTGATACATGTTACATATGTCATATATCCGATAACAAATTATCCAGTATAATTGCACCTGTGTTTGAAAAAAGACTTGTAAATATATAGAGAAGTTATCAATGCTCACATTGTTATGAAAGCTTTATAAGACTTCAGATATTTATGGATATTCAGGACTGCTACATGAAGTAATTTTTCTGAAATTTGAACAATACAAATTTGAAGTTTGAAACGTTTGAGTCTTGACTCTTTAGTAGTTTTGTAATCATCAAATATTTCTTTGGTTTACTACTAGTTCAATTTAAATATCAATTGAGGCCTTAACTACACACTTAGAGAATTCACAGCATTAAAACCCACTAAAATTCATCATAAAGCATATAAAAGATTGAACCAGCCTAGAACACATTCTTCCGTTCTCTAGATGAAGCACTATTCCAGTAATCGCTATAATCATCTATCCGAGTGGTGAGGTTGTGAATTAAAAAAAAATGTAAAACTTGAAGTGAGGAACTTCAACTGGAGAAGTTATTCATTTACTGATACTCACATTGTATTTCAACTACACTTAAGAGTAAAAGTTATTTAGATTTAATTACCATGAACTGAGCCCCGAACACTGATTCCCAACGAAAAAAAAAAAAGTGAATACAAGCGATGAAAAGTCACATTATTAAATTACCGTACAAGATGCCTCTAGTAAAGTCTGCTGATATTTTTATTGAAAGATCACTTGATCTTTTACTCTCAAATCCTGCAGAAGTAAGTACCCCTAGTCAGAGTTGGCTCAGTTGTCCATACTAACATTACCAAGACGCATATTTCAATAACATATGGTTCAAAATCAAAGAAAGATTCAAAGAAGAACAACGTAAAAGTGTCAAAACCAGAAACAGATGCAAATGAATACAGATCATTCGTATCTTTTAAAGTCTACAATCCTTCCTCAGGTAGCCTCTATAAGCTAAACACATCAAAATCAAAAGATTTCTCGAAAATATTGATAGCATTGGGTCCTCATAACGTTCAAATAAGTAAAGGCGAGGAAAAGTACCCTGTCAGAGGATTCAGTAGTGTATTAGCCAACTGCGAAGTTCCAGTTTATGAGGAAGAATCAGTTCCACAATCACAAACTCAAGATAGTGGGTCAGGTAAAAAGAATAAAAAAAAGAAGAGTAAAAAATAAATGAAGTTATAAGTTAAAAAAAAAAATTGATGATTAATTCTGGTGTACATAATATGATTGTAGTATACCTATATATTCATATTCAGGAGATTTTGAATGCAATTGGATCTAGTTGAAACCTGATTGCAATTGGAAAGCAGTGTCAAACACATCAAAATTTTTTAAAGTACTCATGTTGAGTAGCATTGCATAACTCGCATCTCAACCTTACCAAGAGGCAATGTCCAATCACGATGACTGAGGCCATCGCTGCTATCTTGACTTGAAGAATTATCAGAAACATATAATAGCCAGAATTTCAACTAACTTTTAGAATAAATACTAGTAAGGTGTATATGTCATCACTGTGAAAGACATTCCATTTGAGGTGATTCTACTTGTATATCGCTTTAATTTCTGTTTTGTTTTGTCCACCCGTTCATTATGTGCTGATCTGAGAGACTTATTCTTTGGTAAATACAAGTTACTGCTGTTGGTATATCTGAGGAGTGAATTTTCACTTTCGATCGCCTGTCAGTTTATAAAATGAATTTACTACTAGATCATGAACCACAAATCAACTGATGAACTCAAAATTTCCCCAATAAGTTAATCTTATATAAGTTGACGGTTTTCCAAAGTTACACACTGAGAATCAATGAATCTTCTACAATATATGACTGCACTTCCTGTAATGGCGTTCAAGAGTCAAATTTTCAGAATTCTCAATAATAAGCTCGACTAAACTTGAATAGTGTGTTATGCTTACTTTCAATTGAATTATTAGCGAATCTCTTTAGAAGTGTCTCTCAGCAAATAGAGTCGAAGTTCTATGATATATCCTCCAAGCAATATTTTAAGTTCTTCTATAATTAACATCTTCTAGCTATTTCATTTTCTACTACTGTACTACACTCAAATCTCCCTTTAAAGTTTATATGTTATATTAGTATATACTCAAGAAGTTTGAAATTTGAACTAGAACAGTCTAATTATCTTAATAATTAAATAATAAAATATTGCTAAAATCTGTAACGGTTTTGGGTTAGTTATGATCATCGATATTGCGCCCGATGATACGCGTAATTAATCCGCAAAATTAATTAATTACAATTTCAATCATACTTTTAGTGTAGTGGTGAATTGAGACAGTAAAACAAACAAGAAGATTTCTTCTATTTACTTGGATTCTTATATTAGTCATTTTTTAATCTTGTTCTCAACTTTAAATGTTTGTTTCAATCGATACATATTAATTGCTAGCAATCATGCCCCTTGCCTTAGGGCAATCTCTTTGATCAAATTACCCTAAGATACGGTGGATAACGAGTTTAAATGAGTACTGATAGTGAGTTACCATTCGTTAGAACTGATTTGTGTCATGATGTGAACCTCTTAAATCTTAAGAGCCAGATAATTAGCTTTCTACAACATCTTCTTATAGAAGACATAGAGCTATACAGCAAGCGATGATTAAACCAAAGTCAACAGGGTGCAAAAATATCCAGAGTGTGAGAACTGGGAACTAACAAGTTGATTGATAATATGGCTACAGTCTACTTTACTATAATCTAATTGTTAATTTGACATTTTTCTTGACAGGAAAATGCTGCGCGTAAAAACCCTATAAATCTTTTTGAAAGCTTGTAGAAAGTGTTCTCATAATTCCAATTTCCTGGTCTCTAAGTTCTCACTGATCATTGCTCAACCCCTATAGATAAAGATTCTCCATCCGCTAGGCAAAATTAATAGACTGAACTTTGAAACTAATCGAGAGTTGAGACTGGGGATTTCTCACTCATGTCTTCCAAAAAAAAAAAAAAACATTTTCCAGAACCTAACCACTTTTTGAACTGGAGCTTTCGAGTACTAGTCACATACCTACTAAATCATGAAATTTTGAGAGTTTTATCACTTTATATACTACATCGATGCACAAGTGAATGTTCAGTGTTTTTATTATTAATTGTTTGAAATACTTTGAACAACTTAAATGGGAATAGTAATTGAGTTGTCGTATATTGATCTTTAGATTGAATTCTAACAATGAAGTATCAGAAATAATTATTAAAAAGATTGAGTTCAGTTGTACCAAAAAAAAATAAAATAATGAAGGATGCGAGGTTCGAACTCGCGCGGAGAACCCTCCAGTAGATCTTAAGTCTACCGCCTTAGACCACTCGGCCAACCCTCCCTAATGATGTCCGACAAAACACACTGTCTGACTAGACCACTTTAACCATTAGATACATAAGCGGGCATTATTATACATGAAGAATGCATATTTATATGTACAATTCCGAACTTTCAACAATCAAAATTAACCTTCTAGACTATAGCTAGAATTAATTGATGTTCTTCAGACTTATTAGGTAAATGCAATCTTCTTGATTCTATGAGTACAATTGAGGAAACATAATAGAAGCGGGAGGAGAAATTGTCCAACTTTGATGTATAAACTTCAATGAGTTGTTTACGTCGTACGAAAAAAGACATGTTTTATTGAATGCGACGTCCAAAAAAAAAAAGGGTGCTTTGTGATGTGTTTAAAAAGAATAAATACAATTACCGATATCAATATCATAACACTGAGAAAGGGAATTTGGGTGTACGCTATAAAATGAACAGTGTAAACAATATTTAGTACCATATTACAAGCTGTATACTACTATGTTAATTGTTGATTGAGCGGAGATCTAGGAATTGATCGTTTCTTTAAAAATATTTTTTCCAACTTCCAAGTGCTAAAAAATATTTACAGATTTACACCCTGAGATCTTCCTATGAAGCTTGATTCAGAATAAAATTCAGCCAGTAACCTGATAAGTATGTCTAAAATGGTACAGAAAGACCCCCAAATTGGATTAGAACGGTATTAAAAGGGGTTTCAATGCCGCATATATTAGATTTCAACAGTCTATGATTGGTTTTATTTGGTTCTCAAGTCTGTAATACACCTCAAATCCCATAAACCAGTTTACATTATTCGACGCGTATACTGACTTTTTGAACCGTGATTGTGAAATGGGAACTGTTTTTAGATGTTTATAAAAGAGCTTTGAACTCCACAAAATAAGCCCCATCAAGATCAGATTCTATTAAGCTTATTTTCTTATATCACCAAAAAATGTTACTTAAATCATTAGGTTGGTTGATGGCTACAGCATCAATAGCTGCCAGTTGGGATATAGAGGAGGTTAAGAACATGAAACCTTTCAAGTCAGGAAAAGTTCCTGGTCGTTTCATCATAGAATATGAAGAAACTGATAACTCAAAATTCAAAAGAAGTTTATCATCCATTCAATCAACTTTATCAGCTAATGGATTTGATGCAGATGTTAAAAACCATTATGATTCCAATGTTTTCCAAGGTGCTTCCATTCAAATTGTCAATGATAATGATACAACTACTGAATCATTGAAAGCAATTCATGGGGTGAAAAATGCATGGCAAGCAACATATGTGACACTTGATGACACTATTAATTCAGCTAGTGATCCAATTTGGAATCCTCACGGATTGACTGGTGTTCAAACTCTACATGAGAGAGGAATCAAAGGTAAAGGTATTACGGTTGCCGTTATTGATTCAGGTGTTGATTATACCCATCCAGCATTGGGTGGTGGTATTGGTGAAGGTTATCCTATTATCGGTGGTTATGATTTCATTTCCAACCCAAACAGCCCAGGATCAGATCCAATGGATTGTGCAGGACATGGTACATTTGTTACATCTCAAATTATTGGTAATTCAGATAAAATTCTAGGTGTTGCACCAGAAGCTAATGTTATGATGTATAAGGTATTTGGATGCGCATCAACCACATCTGATGATATTATCATTGCAGCTATCTTAAAAGCTTATGAAGATAAACCTGATTTAATTACATTATCTTTAGGTTCAGATCAAGGTTATAACACCGTTCCAATTGCTCAAGTTTCATCTAAAATTGCACAAGAAATTACAATCATGTATGCTGCTGGTAACAGTGGTGAGATGGGTCCATATATGGCATCCAGTGGAGCTTCAGGTATTGATGTTATAGCTGTTGGATCAACTGATGCTTCCCAAATGGTTGCTTACAAAGCTTCTGCTATTTCTTCTGGTGGAAATTCAAAAGATTTTGGATATGTTGGTAATTATGGTGATCCATTTTCTTTGAATGGAACTTTCCAAGCTGTTGTATTAGATAAAGATGGATGTACTTCAACTCAAGATTTTTCAGAAGGTGAAATTGTTTTAGCTCAAAGAGGTGATTGTTTCTTTGGTACTTTATACAACACTTTAGAGAACCACCGTTGGAAAAATGCCTTAATTTATCCAAACTCTGAAGGTGATTCCCTAAGCTATTTCAAAATCAACAACAATGCTAACAAGTTGGCTGATATTGGTCAAATTACTTGGGAATTCTCACAATGGGTTATCAAAGAAATTGAAGCTGGAAACACTGTTGAAATAACTATCGATGCAGGAAAAGGTTTATTTGATATGGATAATACTTATGTCAATGCTGGTAAAATGAGTGAATATTCATCATGGGGACCAACTTTTGAAAATGATTTCTTCCCTGATGTCTCTGCTCCTGGTGGTAATGTTTTTGGTTGTTCACCAGGTGGAGCTTATGCTGTTGGTAGTGGTACCTCATTCTCTTGTCCTTATGTTGCTGGATTGACTGCTTTATATCTATCTAAGAATCCAAATGCAACTCCAAAGGAAGTTAGAGCCGCTTTAGTCGGAAGTGCTTCTGATATTGAACTTTATAAATATAAGTACACTGGTGATGGACGTGATTTATCAACAGTTGATAAAACTAAAATTGCTCCATCTATTCAACAAGGTGCTGGTTTGATTGACGCTGTTAAAATGCTTGATCAAGGAACAAAGATCAAATCATTCCCATTCTTACAGTTGAATGATACTGTTAATAGAGTTGAGGATTTTGAAATCATTCTTCAAAATGATAATTCTGTTTCAGTTACTTATAAAATCAATCACATTGTTGGTATCACTGTCAATGCAAAAGATTCAGATACTTTAGTTGAAACTTATTTCCCACCAGTTTCAGACACTTCTGCTGTTGTTTCATTTTCTAGTGACTCAATTACAATTGGTGCTGGTTCAACTGGTAAAATCAACGTTAATATTAAATTCCCTGAAGGTTTAGACACGTCATCAGCACCTATCTTGTCAGGTAAAATTCAATTTAATGGTGATAATGGAGATTCTGTCAGTGTTCCATACATGGGTGTTGAAACTGATTCTAAAAGCTGGTCGACTTTCAATGAAGAACCATTAATTTTAGGATTTGACTCTGAAACAGGTTGGTATTTCAACTTATCTGATACTTCAGTTAATAAAAAATTCAATCCATCCGAAAATGATTCTCCACTTATTGTTTTCAAGTATGTTTACGGTACTGAATTTACATCTTTTGATCTTGTTGATGAAGATTTTGATTTAGATAATTATCAATTTCCTTTAGTTGCAGGTGAGAATGGATTTTATGGATCTTTAAGATCTCAACCTAATATGTTTGGTAATATTTATTCATGGCCTTATGAATACGTTTCTAGAGATAATTATGGTGCAAGAATTGGATTTTATTGTTATGAGGATGGTTCTGATATTCAACCAGGTAAATACAAAGTTTTAAGTAGAGCTTTAAGAATCTTTGGTGATAGAAATAATAGAGATGACTGGGATTTATACCTTTCTGGAACTTTTGAGGTTGGTGATCCAAATGATTCCACTCCACCATCAAGTACTTCAGCAGATCCACACCCAACTGATATTCCATCAACTTGGCCAACTGCTAATATTCCTAAACCAACAGGTGACGATTTTATTTATGGAATCAACATCGTTGATAGAAACAATTACGTTCCTGAATCATACAAAAATGATTGGTTTACCGCTACATTATCATTCTTTGCTCCTGAAGGTATTCCAAATGGAACTGTCAGTCAATTTGTATTACCTGGATTCTTTACAGATCCAAGTGCTTTATTAAGTATTGGTACATATCTTGGTGAAAAATGTGCTGATGTTAGTATTGATGGATCGACATTCACTTTGACCTGGAATGGTTTCGCTGATGGTGCAGTTAACTTTGGTGGTGATATTTATATTGATGTTTTGTTGAATGAAGAAATCAAATCTTTGATTACAGGACCAGCATCTATTGAGTTTATTTCATATACTCCACGTTATAAATTTAAAAACATATTAAATTTTATTCCAGAACCAACTAATGCACCATATAGATATTCATACCTTGATAAGAATTTAAATCCAACTTGGGTGTTAGATGTTCCTGGAACCTTAGGACCTTGGTCATCTATTGAAATTTCCTCAAATGAATTTCCTGAAGAGTACAATTTCTTATGTGATGAGTTTAAAACTTCAATTGGGTCAGATTTTGATAATTTCAGAAATGCAACTGTTTTCAAAGACGCTAAAGCTTGGGATGGTTCTTCTTCTTGTACTGATGGTGCTTATGACATGATATTCACTCAACCTATTGAAACTGATGAAGTTCTAAGATTTTACACAACTGCTACTCCATTAACAGGACTTGAAAGAATTTTCAATGTCATGACTGTTAAAGTGACGAAAGAAACAGGAAGTTACCGTTCCTTTTTCATGAATGATGATATTAGTCTTTATCCTTTGAATGATGTTTATGAATTAACTGATGGATTAGATGTCCCAGAACTACCACCTATTGAAGAAGAACAATCCAGTTCGGAATCATCAAGTTTGGAATCAACTTCATCTATGGAATCCACATCAACAGAATCCACATCATCCACTCAATCAAGTTACTCTGAATCTTCATCATCTGAAGAAATTTCATCAAGTTCATCATTAGAACCAACAATTACTGGATCAATCGTTGATGGTAATCCACAATGGGAAGTTAATGTTCCTGGAGAATTAGGACCATGGTCATCAGTTGAATTTGTAGGATCAGCCGATTCAGGATTTTTGTTCAATGACGTTAAATATTCAGTTAATGGGTCAACTTATATGGTTAACTCGACATTAATTAGAAGTGTCAATTTCACTACTGAATTATTTGATGAAGATGGATTAGATGCTTATTTTGGTGGTCGTTATGTTAGTGGAGATTCGTTCACTATTAATGTTAACGTTTCGATTAACACTGGTGATGAAAGATTGGCTAAGAGAGAAGTTTTATTCTATGAATTAAGTGACACAGTTTCATTAAATGAAATTTCATCTTCAAGTGTGACTTCTTCAAGTGAAAGTTCCTCAACGACAGAATCAATTACTTCTTCTAGTGAACAAACAACAAAATCATCTTCCTCTGAACAAACCTCCTCAAATGCTTCGTCAACAAAGACAACCTTTAATACAGGAAACCCATCAAGAACCGTCATCACCACAACAAGATGCTCAGATAACTCATGTACCGAAATGTCAATCACCACTGGATTGACAGTGATTACCACTACTGTTAATGAAAAAGTCACTTCATATACAACTTATTGTCCAATCACTTCAAGCACAAAGACAATCAAACCAAAATACCCAAAAACTGATAGAAGTGAGATTAGTGGAACCACTTCATGTTCCAAATGTAAAGCATCAACTAAAACAAGAACTCAATTAGATTCTTCAATTCTATCAAGAGTTACTAAAGCAAGTAGTGGATTTGCTCCAAACACATCAATCAAGATAACTCAAGTTGGTAAACCTACAATCACTACTGAAACAAGAACCGTTAGCTCTTTGACTGCTCAAACAAACACTGTCACTAAAGTAGCTACCACTGCTAAAACAAACACTGTTACTAGAATAGAGAGCACAAAATCAAATGGTGAAACAAGTACAGGAACTAATGAAGTGATTTCAACATACGCTGGTGCTGGTAATGTAAATCAATTTGGTTTCATGATGTTTGTTGCTCCATTAGTTTTGTTATTCTGATAATTTTCCAAATCTTTTTGTATTTTAGTC
>PPNJ02000016.1:0-103773 GCA_003707215.2 Phaffomyces thermotolerans | reverse complement strand
ATATAGAAGTTCAAAACAATGGCTGCTGACTCTGAATCTTACTACTCTAAAATCGTCAACTCTCCTGTCTTCCCAATCGTCTTCAACGTTGGTTTATTCATCGTGAGTAGTGCCTCGATACTAATGTAATGTTATATACTAACTGATTTCCCACACAGGCTGGTGTCACTTTAATTCAAAGTGAATTGATCGAATCTATTGCCCCACAATTATAAATGTGATTCGAATGTTGCTATAGCTTACGCCTTTCTTTAATTTTTTTTTTTTGACCTTGTTGGTATAGTGTCATGTTATCAACATTTGTTTTCTCATAATGTGTCAAGATTTTAATGTGTTTGTAAATAATTTTAATGAATATTTTTCATATGAAATTGATGAGTAGTTCAATCGAATACATCAAACTAGAAATGACATGTGTGTATATATATGTATATATATATTAGGATATAAAAAAAAATATATTAAATGTTATGTCAAAGATATTGAATATAAGAATAAATCATAAGCACCATCGAAATGAATGGGTGATATAGAAAAAACAAACCAAAGCACACACTCATTGATAGTCACAAACAAGGTATGTTTCAAGAACGAAGGGTTTCCTCATTATGATTAATCAACGTAATGCATGGCTCCTTTTAATTTAATGACAACTTGCTTAATCTTGTAAAGCGAGCCAAACAGCGTGTAAAATAGCTGGGAACCAAATGATAACTGCATGAATGATGTTAGTATGTCTATAGGTAGGATATTATGTTAATGGTATACCAAAATGTTAATGAAAAGAATCAAGTATTATTGAATAATACAAACATTTAAAACAAGTACACACAATTCAGTGAGCAGAGGTATTCCATCTATCTAAAGGCCCATAAATTGCACCTGGTACTTACTACATAAGACAATGTTGATAAGTAAATCCTTACCAGCACCTCTCATTAAAAAGACAGCTAATGGAGGAAGGATAACAGCTAATAAGGACACAGTTAGTATTCATCTCGAGTGCAAGGTTACAATATCAGTTCCATGGCTCCACCAATCTCATTGAGTTTCTATGTGCCCCTCATAATTCCTGTGTGTTTGTTCACCCTTACGGGAGGACTAACAACAGTAGGACGTGACTAGTGACAAGGGATGGGAGCTGATACAGGGGGGAAAGACCAGGAAAGCTGTGGAGACACTTACCGATGATGATATTTAAGATCTTAGTAGAGTCAGCCATTTTCAGAGTTTATTGATTGATGAGAATTGTTTATTTAAAAGAGAAGGTTTTTTTTTTATTATTTTGTTTTTTTTCGGGCATTTTTTTTTATTTGTGGTGATTATATTTATTTCAACACTTTTTTAACAATCTTTTCGACTTGATCCCAGTCGTCAGTTGGAACTCTCGTCATTTCAATGTCTCCAAAGTAGCTTCTAATGTACATCAAGTTCTCATACGATTTCTTATCGTGAATAAATGAAACGGCAACACCAACTCTACCAAATCTACCAGTTCTACCAATCCTGTGCAAATACGTTGATGGGTCTGGTTTGCCTGTCTTGTCAGTAGGCATGTCATAGTTCACAACCATGGAGACACTAGGAATATCAATTCCTCTCGCTAAGACGTTAGTTGTGATTAGAACTTTGGAACGGCCTTCTCTAAAATCATCAATTAGTCTGTCTCTTTCACTTGGTTCTAAATCTGAGTGTAGAATTGAAATGGAATGTCCTTCGTCCTTAAGTTTCTTGTACAAGATGTTGGCTGTTTCCTTTTTAGCAACAAAGATGATTGATGAACCAATTGTTAATAATCCATATAGTTCATTTAATACCTCGAATTTGTGTGCTTCTGAATCACAGTCCATATACAACTGTTTAATCGCATCAACGTTTAGCTCTTCGTGTTTTAAAGATAACTCATTGGCATTAGGAACAAATCTTGCTGAATATTCTTTAACTTCATCAGGGAAAGTTGCTGAAAAGATAACCAATTGAGTTGTCTTTGGTAAAAATCTTTTAACTCTGAAACATTGATCTCCCAACCCTTGCTGATCTAACATGTTATCTGCCTCATCTAATACAAACACTTTAACGTGTGATAAGTTGACTTGTTTTCTTCTAACTAAATCTAATAAAGTACCCGGTGTACCAACAATGATTTGTGCATTAACTTTTTCATCACGTTCTAAAGATCTAGGAACAATCAACTTAGTGGTGATTTTGGTATATTTACCCATCGTTTGAATGACATCTAACGTTTGTCTTGCTAATTCTCTTGCTGGTGATAAACAAACGGCTTGAATTTCATTTAATTCAGGATCAACTCTACTTAACATCGTCAATGAAAATGCTGCAGTTTTACCGGTACCTGATTGCGACTGGCCAATCATGTTTCTAGGTGGAGAGGATATCAATAACGGTAATGCCTTTTCTTGAATCTTGGATGGTTTTTGGTATTTCATTGAATATAACCCTTTCAATAACTCGTCAGAAAGTCCCAATTCTTCGAAAGATTTGATAGAGTATAAAGGAGAGTTAGGATCGGCTTGCAGATCGGCCAATTTGACCTTAACTTCATAAGTTGATGATAATAATTTAGATTCTGGTTCTTCAACTTCATTGGCTTCTTCTGGTTTAGTGGTTTCTTTTCTGATTGATTCGGTTTCTTTTGGTTCTTGTTTAGTCTGACTCTTTGCACTGATGGACAAAGAGTTCAATAGGTCAGCAGCATCAGAAGATGCTCTTTGTTCAGACATTTTCTTGATGTTTTTGTCTGTTTAAAAGAAAGTGTTGAAAATTTTATTTCTTTGTGTGTTTCCGGAATATAATTTTATATTTCTGAATTATTCCTCTCAACTGAAACCAGGAACTCTACTTATCAAATGAGTTATTCAACAACTTTATCTTTAAGTTGAATGCTTCTTTCCATTGTAGATTGATTGGATGGTAAATTTAGGGGGAACTTGGTTTATTCAATGAGATTGTTCTCTTCAAAAGCATTCATCAGGATATCATAATATAACTCAGGGTTCACTGATTTTTAGCAGTTAGAGATTTTTTTTTATCCATTTTGTGGGTAAATATGCTATAAAGACTTTAAGATGATTAAAGAAGATGAGCTGACTTAGAGGAAACAGTTGTTTTGATGTGGTGATGATAATATACTTTTTGTTTCTACTGTTAATTTGTCATTTAGATATAGAAGACATAACAGTTATTCAAGGCGTTACTCTATCAGAATGAACTTTACCACATCAATTGGTTAGTCGTCAACAATCATAGAAAAGATTACACAAAAATAAAAAATGTTACTCAATTTGCAATCATCTTGGATTTCTTTACTGAAGTTGAAGTTATTGTTAATAAGAGCTGTTTTGAGAATATATCTGTTGAGTGTGTTGTTGAGGGTTGAATTAATAATGGTTTTGGAGCAAAATATGTTCTTTCTCGAGAATCAGCTTGAATTCTACCTCATGTTTAAGGACTAACTTGTTCAACATTAATAGAAGGATTTGGTAAATGGTTTTGATTTGAAATAATTGAATAAACCATCAATTTTTTGCTGTATTATTAGCTAGTTCAGCATTGATGTCTAATTTTGCTAAACTATTATATTGTTTTACATATATCAGCAAGATTCAAATCATCATCTTGAGTTTTACATATATCAGCAAGATTCAAATCATCATCTTGAGTTTTTTTTTACTACCAACATTAACATCTTTTGAATTTGTTGATTTTGTATCTAAATACAATATTATTTTGGTATGAAAAATCTTGAGATTGTAAATTCTTTGTTACTATTTGTATATGGCGCATAAGGATCAGCTAAACCAGCACCAATGGCTACGTTATAAGGAACATTGGAACCAGATTGATTTGATGAGTTTCATGTCAGTAATATTACACGTTAGATAGGTATGAATATATAATAAATAGTAATAGATCATGCTTGATCTGGAGTCCAGTCAAGGCCCAATCTTCTATAAACTTTGACTTGAACACTTGCCCAAATTTCAGTTTTTTCTTCTTTTGTGATTTCACCATTTGAAGACAATTTGTTAACATCATTTAATATAGCTTTCTTTAGTAAAGAGTTAGATTTCAGTTCAATGCCACGTCTTTGTTTCTTCAATTCATGCATGGATGCCTTGTAGTCGAATCGGCACTGTGCTTCCACGGCAAGGTTCAAAAGATAGTTCTCAATGATGTTTCTCCATTCCGGTTTCGTTAGTGTTTGACTCTTGCTGTCGTGATACGTTAGTTCATGTCTCTTTCTTGCTGTGTGTAGAGTGTATTTAGCTGTTTGTAGTCTGAAATTGGTATCGAATTTAGATTCTTTATAAATGTCTGAATTAACTAAAGTTTCAATAATGAATTCATCACTTGAATCCAATGGTAATAAAGTGAATTTGAATTCATTTATCGTTGATGATGAATAAATTATAGGCATCGCACCATTCCATTCTGGTCTTAATGATTCAATTATCAATAATGATCTGATATCATTCAAATTCCAATCCAATAAATCTCTTTTAGTAAATGCCGGTCTTCCTTCGATCAAAGTCGATGGATCTTCTAACAAATCAGGGGCATACATGTCTGAATAGTCTGTTGGAAGTGCTTGATTCAACGATATTACCATATCTTTATGCTGTTGATGTGGTTGTGTTGTTTGAGTATATGAATTGTAATGATATGAAGGTTGCGTTAATTGCGTAGCTAATGAGTTTTGATTTGAGAATAGTGAGTTTGTGGTGGTGGTAACTGATGGTTGTGACTGATATGATGTCGTTGAATTGTAGGAGTTTGATGTAAAATTTGATTGATATGAATCTATTGATGGGATAGGATGAATTGGATTTAATACTAGTTCACTATCATCAGACATTTCAACATCTTCTCCTTCCTCCTCTTGATTTGACGTTATCGATGATGCTGATTTAGTTAAATTATAAAATTGTTGTTTTAATGACGTTGAAGAATTCGATGACTGATTATTGTGGGATAAGTTACTTGTTAGGTTTTTCAGTTTATTACTAAAATTGAATAACTTCTTCTTTGATGTGTTAGATTTCTGTGATGATTGAGAGTCCAAAGAATCATTCGAATTGATCTTGTTCAATGAAGTATCAGATGCATTAGTAACAATTTTTAAAGAACTTGAACCATGTCTTAAATTAGTGGAATTCAGTTTCAGCTTTCGGTTGATTTCATCCCTGGCCCTTTCAGTATACTCCTGTGGAGTCTGGGACTTGATATGAAGTGCAGGAGACAGATACATTTATCTCTATGGAATGAATCTGAGGTTGTAAACTTTTATTGTGGATAATTAATAGTATTTAGGAAGTTTTTTTTTTTGTGTATTTTTCTTCTGGAAGAAAATCAAAAAAAGAAAATCCGGACAGTCTTTAAAGGAGAAACACAACATTTTTTTTTACATGAAATAATTTGGATAGAGCGAGTATTTTAGCGATAACTTGTATTAAATATGTTAATAGTATGATATAAACTCAAACTATGGTACTGATTGGGTTTCTTTGATGGTTTTTCTCTTATAGAATGATGATAGTTTTTCCTTCAAACGGAGAAATTGAAAAAATCCGATAATCCGGTTTTTCCCACAAATTAAATTTGGGATTGTTCTGTAGAGAAAGAGTTGGTCCGTAGAGGGAGAAGTTGAAATACAGATAAGTTGGGAAGTGTAGCAGTGTAATTATATAGGGGCTAGATTATATGAGCAATCACTATTTATTTGAAGTCACAAAAAATATAGCACAATTCCGATAATTATTCACCCCCACAGATCGGATAAAATGTGCGTACACGGTGCCTGGTATCAAACAGTCCAGCAATCTATTGATATTCCGATACAAGTGACATACAGACTCACAAATTCCAGAGTCTAGACGTTTTCTTAAGATAAAACTAATCGACTATATACCGAAATCAACTCAGTCTCAAATTTGCTAACACATTCCCTACTTAAAAACTTACGAAAAGTAACTAAAAAAATTCTGGCAATCTCAATACAGTTCTAAAATTATCTTATCATATATCACCATCCAAAATTTTCAGTGTGTAAATAAACTTCTTCAATTTGTCTATCATTGAGCACTTTTTTCTGTAATTCGGAGGCACCATTACCAACATCAACTTGTAAAGTAGATGTACCACTAACAATTATAGCATTTTTAGCAAGTAATGGAGTGTCCATAATATATTCTTTCATTTCTGGTTTTTGACCATGATACAAATTCAAATAATCTTTGTAATTGTAATCATTAATGAATCTCTCATCTGTTTCACTGCACGAATCTGATTCAGGTTTTTTATCCTTTTCACTATTTGAATCAAATTCAGATTTTTTCAAAATTATTAATTGTGATCTTGATGAAATCATTTTTGGAGTTTGTCCTTCACTTGAATTTGTAATGAATATATTAATATTAAATATATCTAGAGCTTTCCGGTGATTGATTACAATCAAATTCAATAACTCAATGAATTGATCTTTAATCCATTCCAAAGATCCTTCATTTCTAATAATCCAATTAAAATCAATCGATTTGACGTTATTTGTAGGATCATTTAAATTTTGAGCAACATGTTGAAGGAATGGGAACGTAACAGAAACACCAGTTCCAGAAGCAATTAAGATTAATTTTTCAAAAGCTAAAGAATCACGATTCATACCACCATAAGCACCATCAATATAAACTTTATATTTTTTCTCTAAATTTTTTTCGTTTAAAATATCTTGATAAATTTTTTTTGTTAAACCTCTTTGTGGTTTAACAATTAATTTTAAATTACTTTCTCCTGATAATTTAGGAATAGTCAATATTGAAAAAGGATGGTTATCTAAACTATGAATTCCATACATAAATCTAATAAAGATATGTTGACCTGGTTTCCAAAAAAATTCAATTTGGGATTTGATTGGAATTGATATTTCAAACAATTCATTTGTTAATGCTTTAACTTTAGCTTCCTTATGTCTAAAAGCATAACTATTTGGTTTGAAAGTTGATTTCAGAATAATTCTATAAATCATTTGAGCTCCCCAAAATCCTATAGTACCCCAAATATATTCAATACCCATAGCACCATAGATATGCCATGCTAAAGTACCAAAATAAGCTAGTCCCATTAACCAATGACTATGCCAAAAGACTTCATACACTCGATTTCTAACAAATCTCAATCCACAAAGGCATATTAGGAATAATAACACTAAAGGTGGGAACCCATTTCTATATAAGGCTCTAATTTTCCAACGATGTGCAATATAAGCACCACCACCTTCTGCATAATCTTGATAAAAAAATGGTATTGTATGAACCAATGAAAAAAATAATGAACCCCAACCTAAAGCTTGATGGAAAACGTTTAATTTTTCATATGTTATTCCAGTTACACCACTAATGAAATTAGTTTTCCCAGACATGATGATTAAAAATGGAGTCATTCCCATGACCAACATACCTGTTCTTGTAGCTAAAGGTGGTGTACCAAAACCTGAACAACCTCTATACCAAAAATGTGGAATGAATGAAAAACATAAAGTGACTAAAGTTGCTGAAAAGAAGACAAATAATGTACCTATTGATGGAGGTAACCCAGTGATTCTTGAAAATAAAACAGGTAATCTTTTATAAGATAAATATCTTGAAATTGCAGTTAATCTATTTATGATTTTATTGATTGAATTTCTTGATGAATTCTCATCATTATATCTTGAACTGTAGTCTTTTGAAAGGTAAAGTATTTTTCTTAAGATAAGTAAAAATAACAGAGCAACACCAAAATATACACAATACAGAGCATAAACTGCTTGATGTGCCCAACTTACAGTTGCTTGTGAAATTTTTTTATATTTAGCATAAATTTCCAAGCCTGAATCTGCAATACAATCAAGCCCTTTGTAGTATTTAGTCATTGTTAAAAAAAAAATTTAATCAATAAAAAAGCTTAGCACTGTTTGACAAGAAAAGTTATCAATGTAAATTTGGAAGTAGCTTCAAATTCTTTATTTATACCAAAAAATTTTAACCTCTCAGAGATCTTAAAAATACCTTTCATAGACTCTGGATAATCAGATACATATTTGGTTTCTAAAGAAAACTATTGGTTGAAATCGTCGTCATGCTCCATTATCCATGTCGACTTGCTGCATACTAGTTCTTTTAACTATAGGTATTTCTCCAAAGAATTTGAAATAAAGATTCAAAGATCATCATTTTATTTGCTCATTTGTGTAAAACTCATGCATGTATTAACAAGATTTGAGCAAATTGTTGAGGTAAAAAAAGATGTACCAAAATAATGAATTGTCAGTAGCTATTAATTGGAATTGGTGAGGCTCTTTTTAGGAACCACTTGAAGTATAATTATGGAAAGAACAATTGGAAAATAGGATTAATATAGTAACTAAAATCGTAAATTCAACGTACAAAGAACAGGAACTGTGTATTTTTATTATAGATATGATTCTTAACTATTGTACGTACTCTAAACTGCTGAGATTCTCACAAGGTGGACTACATAATACATAGTAAAGTACTATATTGCTCATTTCATTTTCTCTCTTTTTTTTTGTTTTCGGAAATAAAAAAACAATAACAATAACATTAGACATTTATAACTTATAACAATACACTACAATACAATGGCACTTATATCGAAACAGTGGGCACGCAGAGTAACAGCAAAGAAAACCAAACTGAAAATATCAAATGACGCATCTGACGTTCTAGTATGTAATTCATATATCACTTTAATTTTTTGGTACCAAGTAATCTAACATCTTTATTCAGATAGCCTTGAATTACAACTTGTTTGTTAAAGAAGTACTGATAGAAGCTGAGAAATACGCCATTAGTTCAGCATCAAGTGAAATACTACCTTCTCATATTAAGCTGGCAAGAATTAAACTACTGAAAAGATTCAGAGGTTGATTGATATTATACATTATTAACTATATTTATTAACTATGTACTTTAATGCTATTATGATATTTATACAAGATTCAAAACACATGATTTGGTGTCTTTAAAGTTTCAACCATCTTAAGTGCTCCCTTTGGATCATTCTTATTATATACAAACAAACCTTGCAATTGAGCAGTACTTATTTTAACACCTAAATCCATGGCTTTTTCAACAAATTCATCACTTAATTGTTCTTCACCTTCATAGAATCTTAAAAACATTTCTTTGATTTGAACTTTTGATGCATTATCTATCAACATCCTATAATCGATTCTACCTGGTCTTAAAATAGCAGGATCTAATTTCTCTGGATGATTGGTGGTCATGAATGTAATTGTTTCCTCTGATGAGGCAACACCATCTAATGCGTTCAATAGCCCACTGAACGTGACACCGGAATGGAAACCATTTTCATCACTTTGTTTTCTTTTATTGAAAGCTGCATCAATATCTTCTAATAGTAGTAAAGATCTTTCAGGAATATGATTCATTAAATGGTTTAATCTGTCATCTGTCAGATTTGCTTCACTCAAGTTCAAAATACAGATATTGTAATCCAACTCACCTGCTAATGCTTGAATGAAACTTGTTTTACCACTCCCAGGTGGCCCATATAATAAATAACCTCTTCTGTATGGAATACCTCTATCAAAATACCATTTACCACTTTTCAAGAAATCTTTAACATCGTTTACGATATCTTCTTTGATACTCCCGTCTAATATAACTGATCCAATGGTTCTTTTCTTCTTTGGTTGTCCAAATGGTCTCCATTCTGGTCCCCATGATGTAAATATAACAGTTTTACCTTCTTGAGCTTTCAAAGCCATTGTTTTAGCCTCTGTTAATAATTCGCTGAATAATCCACGATCACGATATAAAGTTGTTAAAGTGACAGTTTCAAAAGGTGTACCACTTGTCATGTCCAATAATTTTCCAGATCTTTCCCTTTTAATCAGCATGAATGCACCTTTATATTTAATCAAATGATTACCTGGCCCTGGGACCAGTGAGAACGTGGTACTGACCGATCCATTATCGTGTTGAACGAAATTCGTTTCAACACTGAGATGTCTAGATGATCTGTTCTTATATTTAGACATCCATTCAAGAAACCACATGTATGATTTATCCTTTGACGGAATTTCCAGATCAACCAACAATTGACGATACAAGAACCCAGAAGCCCTCATAACACCTTGTCTTGCTAGTGCTAACCCTGTACCTAGCAACATCAAACCACCACCTGCTGCGAAATATGGATTACTTAGAACGACTTGTTCAAACATGTTGGAAGCCATCGATGTCATGTCTGGTGATTCCTTCAACTTGGAGAAGTCTATTTGAGGAGGCGACACACCTCTTGCAGTTGGAGTGGAAGCCAGTGGATCTTCACTCATTTTTGTGTTCAAAAATATAAATTTATTAGTGCTAAAAGAGTGAAAAATTTAGTATTACAGTAAATATACGAGATGTATGGATGAGTGTTGTCACAATTCGAGTGTGTCACAATATGAAAGAGTGTTTTATATATCATAAATGATTTATAGAGAGGAAGTTGTGTTTATTTAATATTAGTGATCAATGAATTGAACTAATTACTGAACACTCGAGTTATATGTCCTTCTAAACCATTTTAACTAGTTACAACATTGTGCATGGTTTTGCTCCACTGGTCCTTTTTTTGTTTTCATTTAAAAACTCTAAAAACAATTTCCACTAAAGAACAATAAGAAGCAGTAAGAAACAATTCACAATGCTCATTGACATCAACTCGGAGGGACAGTCTGCACCAGTCCACATAGAACCTCCAGTCCAAAAAGAACCGGAGTACGAGCTAAATACGCTTTTCAAAACTTCAAATAGATTGTTAGATGATATAAAAGCTGATTTATTATTCATTCTGAACTCATCCGTGCAAGACTTCCATAATGGGATCTTGAGAGAGTTCCCGATAAAGTACTCGGCACTCTTGTCCTCTTTCAATCACAACTCTTATGATATCTACACAATGAAGCAAGAGCTCCCATACGCCCCATCTATTGAGCATACCATCTCAAAATCAAATCCAAATGATAAGATAACAATCATAAGATCACTGCTATTCAATACATCTGAAGCTTCTCTTGCAAGATCGAAAGTCTACCATGTTAAATTCATAATCAAAAGCAAAGACGCATTTAAGAATCTATCAACTTTCAAAAATCAATATTATTTAATAAATTCTTTAAATCCAGATGATGAAATCGATTTAATTCAATCTACTGATACAGTTCAACATTACCTACCTAAAATAATTGATTCTGCAAACTTTATATGTTCTAAAACTAAAAAATTATTAAGAATTGAGATCTCATTACCTGAATTTAATCATTCAGATTTAAACGAATTCGAAATAGGTCCAATCAATGTTCGTTATAACAAGGCATTAACAAAATATCCAGATCTAAACCCAAATATCCCATCCCCTGCACAATGTCTAAATACTTTATTCAACGCAATAAAAGGTCCATTAAATGCTAAACCTGAAGATGAACCAAAATCAATTGAATGTCATCATAAAGTCTTAAATTCTAAAATTAACCCTAATATTTTAATTGACAATTTGGGCTTCAAAGTGATTAACAACTCATTCAGTCCACCAAATATCTCAGACTATTCAACCAATCAAGATTCAAATATAATTAGAGATTCATTAATCAGAAAAATTCATGAGATTTCCCTCTTAGGTTTAAAATCATATTCAGGTAATCAAGAAAATCCATTTAGTAATAAAATCTCATTTGTTAAAGATCTCAATATAATTTTCCGTCAGTTGAACGATAATGGTTCAATCTCCAAACATGAATATTTGAAATTGAAACCGTTTATAGATATTTCAGCATATCCATTTTATAGTGATGAACTAATCATTTTATGTTATGAAAACATGACTAATTTGGATCATGATAACATTCCGCTATATTTTGATTCATTAGTTGAAATTTCTAAGCTGAAACCATCTTATAAATTATCAAGCTATATCTCGAAATTATCCAAAGCTGGTGTCGTTCGTCAAACTCAATTAGATGAGGCATATAAATCAATAGGAATAACACCACAAGAAAAAATAGTCATCGATGATTCAGTACTATTATTTATGTATAATGAAACACTTTTGAAAAATCCAGAAAATGAATCTATTTTACATCAGAATCTTAAAATTATTGGAAATTTTAAAAAATCAATCAAGATTTTAAAATTTTTAAAATATTCTCCTTTTCACAACATCAACACTGCCTATGAATTATTACAAATAGATCCTAATATGGATGATGATATCGTTTTAACTGCATTAATGATCAAAATTACAGATGAACCAAATAACGTCGAATCATTAAATCGTGCTTTTATAACAATAGCCACATCAAGAAGAAGTTTTAAATTATTAACACAAATGGAGTCTAAATTTCCTGATATTTATGACCTTTTAACTTTAAAAGAGGCATATGAAATCTTAGGTATTGATGATTCAACTGATGATATTCAAACAATAACAATATTCCAAACAATTGAACATAATGATATTCTAAAATCACGGAATGCATTAACAACAATTTCTAAACATAGAGATTCTAAATTGTTGAAGTCATTTTTAGAAACCGGGATGATTGATCATAATCTTCTTCCTGCTTCCAATTGGCCTGTTGGTTTGAATAATATAGGAAACACTTGTTATTTGAACTCATTGCTTCAGTATTATTTCTGTATTAAACCATTAAGAGATGAAATATTAGGGTTTAATGATGTTTATAACCATGAAGAAATTTATCAAAATAGAAGAATTGATGGTAGATTAGTTGGTGATGATGAAATTGAAAGATCATTCCAATTTACGTATCATTTGAGAGATTTATTTTATAATCAAATTCATTCAAATTTGAGATGCATTACTCCACTTAAAGAATTAGCATATCTAGCGTTTTTACCAAGTATAACTGCTGTTGAATTTGAAAATGATGATGAGGATCAGAGAGTTAATGATGGTGAGAATGATGAAGAGCAAGAGAATAAAATTCTAATTAGAGATGTTCAAGTCGGAAGTGTGAGCGAAATTAATGACGTTGATTCTTTTGATCAAGGTGGTCGTGATCCGTTCTGTCAAGTTAATCAACATCAAGAATTTGATTTAATTGAACTAGAAAATAATGCGGAAGAATCTGTTAATGAATCTGAAAACTCAAAAAATCTCAGTAAAAATGATGATACTAAAGATAATCATTTAATACTCATTGATGATCAAAAACCAAATAACGACGATCTAGTTATAATTAATAAAGAAAAATTTAATGAAGATGATGATATGATGGTACTAGAAACAAGTCCAACTAAAAGAGTTGAAAACTTGAAAATCAATGATAACAAAACCCCAGTCAAAAAATTCGTTTCTAAAACTCCAACAGTTGCAAGAATCAAAGAAACTGAAATGGAAACAGCTTACGAAATAGGTCGTCAACAAGATGTCACAGAATGTATTGGTAATGTATTATCTCAAATTGAAGCAGCTTTAAAACCAGAAAGTTTCGATGATTTGGATAATGAACAAGTTGATTTAATTAAAAGATTATTTTTCGGTAAAACTGTTCAACATTTGAGTGATGTTAATGATGATTCTATTAAAAGAGATAAAATTGATAGATTTACAAATTTATTTGTTTCAATTTTGGATAAACCAAGAAATATATATGAAGCATTTGATTCAAATTTTAAAACTGAACAATTAACAATGGATTCTGGTGTTTTCAATAGATCTGAGAGAATAATTAATTTACCAATAATCTTACAAATTCAAATTCAAAGAGTTTATTTTGATAGAGTTAGATTAGCTCCTTATAAATCAATTGAACAATTGTCATTTCCTGAAAATCTATACATGGATAGATATTTTGATACAACCAATCCTGAAATCATAGCGAAAAGAGCTCAAGTTGATGAATTTAAATCGGAAATTTCTAAATTAAAACAAAGAAGAGAAACACTATTGTCTAAGGATTCTAATGGAATTTCATTCAAAGACTCTTTGAAAAATTTGAAGGATTGGTTAGAATCAAATCAATTAGGTAAACCAGAAACAATCAGTGTCTTGAATGATCAAATTGTTAAATTAGATAACGAACTTATCTCGATTTACAATGAAATTGAATCATTACAATTGAAAATCGATCATCAATTTGATGATTTCAAAGAACATGGTTATTCAATCTTTGCTATTTTCATCCATAGAGGTGAAGCAAATTATGGTCATTATTGGATTTACATCAAGGATCAAAAATCAGATATATTTAGAAAATATAACGATGAAATAGTTAGTGAAGTTACTAAAGATGAAGTGTTTAACTTTGATGAAGGAAACACTGCAACACCTTACTTTTTGGGATACGTTAAACATGGATTTGAAGATCAAATTGAACCACTTTGCAGGGTATTAAATGAATCAAAATGACCATAGGAATTTAATGAATATTAAAACTGTTTTTGCATTATAAAATAAAATCGTAGTTGAAACAAGTATTATCTTGGATGAAAGAATTACATATAGTTAAACAATGGAATTTAAAATCATTGAAACATTTAGAATCGGTCATTGAGTTAGCTAATTTTGGTGATATGAACACATCTGTTCAATTTAAACCCCTGACTTGTTGTTCAATATACAAGGGGATCTGGATCGTGATCAGTTGGATGAGAAAGTTATGGAATTCACGAAGATGACTTTTAATACAATATTAGATGATCTTTGGAGTTTGGAGTCTAGTGCGTTGTCTGTGTCAGGAAGATATATTGCTTATCTTAGTCTTCAAAAGGATGAAGATTACGAAGAGAAAAATAAAAATGAAAATGATGTTACTGATATGATCGCAATTGCGATAGCAAGGACAATCTCGTTTTGTTCGATTAATATTCAAAGAAAGCTACCTAATGTTTTCAATGACGATAAAGCAGTGGCTGAAGTTGAATTGATCTCAGCTGAAGAAACAGAATGTGAAGGTATTGAATCTGAAGATGGTGATTCTGAAGAAACTGTAGAAAATAAATCTGTAAAAAGTGAATCTGAAGACAATGAGAAGGTCAACTATAGAATCAAGAACTAAAAGGAGATTGAAGAGACTATCAAGAAAGATATCAGCTCAAGATACTGACTTTGATGTAACAGAAGAATTCCAAACTAGAGAAAGTGGATCAGAAGATGGTATATCCAAATTAGACGATGAAACATTGGAAAAAGAAAACCATAACGACGAATCATACAAACTTGGAATCACTTACAACCCAAATCAAAGAAGAAAATCAAGGAAATTATTTGAGAAGAGTTCATGTCATGAAGAAACACAAACACACCTTTAGCTCTGATGAAGATAACGAGGATTATGTCATTATGAAGAAGTACAAGTTATTGAACCAAGTAAAACTTCCAATCGCACATAACTTTTCAAACTATGTGAAGTTGTGATAAGTATTGATGATGATGAAGATCTTATATAAGTAGTCCATAATGAAGGTGGGTGTGGATCACGAAAACCTCAATTATTTGAATTTTTTGAATATAGAAAAAAACATATTATAACTCACTGTGACTCTAGAACTGCTTCTCAATGGTAAAGACAAAGACAAAGTGACTAATTTAGATCGTTTAATGATAAAGCATTTTAAATACAATGATGATTACGCAACTTATTACGTAACAAATATAATGATTTTTTTGAATGGACGAAAAGGAAAAAAGTTTTGTTGTCTTGAACCTTTAACACTGAAAAGTTGAAATTAGTTTTATTAATTCTAAGAATCGTTTGGTTTGTGGCATCCAGGTTAGAGCACTTTACAGAAAGAAGTCATCATTGCTCATTTTGTACTGAAATCCGTTTTCTTTTTGGAATTATACTGGGTGTTAATAATTGATTAATTGATACCCTATTGTTATTTCAAGACAATCAATCACATATCCTCATTGCTGGCCAATCACACACCCCTCAATCAAAAAAATAAAATAACCACACACACACACAATGTCTGGTTTACAACGTCGAAGAGTCAAACAAGTTGATTACTCCACAAGTGAATCTTATTCTTCAAATGATAATAATAATGAAACTAATACACATAAGATCGGTTATGATCCAGTTGAAAACTCCATCAAAGCCCAAGAAAACAAAGAGCCATTTTTAACATTAATGGAAGAAGTCATTTTGTTAGGAATTAAAGATAAAGAAGGATATTTATCATTTTGGAACGATAACATTTCTTATTCATTACGTGGATGTATCTTATTAGAATTAGCGTTTCGTGGTAAAATAGCTGTTGTAAATGAATCAGTCAGACAAAGATTTGATTTATCAGAAAGATTGATTCACGTTATTGATGATAGTAAAACTGGTGAAGTTTTATTAGATGAAGCATTAAATTTAATGAAGAATGATAAAGATAATCTAAGTATTGGACAATGGATTGATTTATTAAGTGGTGAAACATGGAATTTAATGAAGATCAACTATCAACTAAAACAAGTTCGTGAAAGACTGGCAAAAGGATTAGTTGATAAAGGGATATTAAGAACAGAACGTAAAAATTTCTTAATTTTTGATATGCCAACCCATCCCTTAAGTGACACTTTAACCAAAGATTCAGTTGTTAAAAGAATCTTATCGTTATTGAATTCAAGAACAATCATATTACCAACAAATGATAAATTTCCAGAAGATACTAAATTCAAATATTTAAGATCAATTGCTTTAGTATGTGCTGCTTACTCTGCTAACGTTTTAGAAAACGTTTTAGTATCATTAGGTTATGATCAAAGAGATCGAGCATTTTCAAGGGCTGATGAATTATTAGCACAATTTTCAAACTATCCATTTGAAATCAAATCAAGTTCATTAGGTGTTGGTATCAATTTCGTTGAAGAAGTTAATAACGAATTAGAAAAAAATCCTGATTTTAAATTACAGTTGGAAGTGATAGCTGGTGTTTTATCAGTTTTTTCCAAGATGGATTCAATTTTATGAACCTAATCAGGGTTATTTTAGATTTTCATTACAAATTATGTGATGATAGTTACAGTTTGGTATTTAGATTCATGCAAAATATATGTATAGTAAATTAGTTTTATGGTGTTGATTTTTTTACAACCATTTACTTTGAGAAAATTGTAAGGTATTCAAAATTTGAACCCGTTATTTTGCAAATATTGACTCTCATGGAAACAATCAAGTGAATTCATATCCTCATGTCCTTGATCACTTCCAATACCATTAATAAATGATTCAATGAGCCCACATTCAGAATTTTTAACCAATCCAGAACTTTCCCACCACATTCCTCCTCCTAACCCCATACTTTCAACATATTCACCTTTCTGGAAACAACTTTTAGCATTATCATAACTTACAAACATTTTACTTTTTGAATCATAACACCATGCGATACCTGCTTTAGAATCAAACTGTTCAACTGTACCCTTTGGTGGTAGATTATGATAATGCCAAACGCCTTCATCATCATCGACATCTGGACCTTTCCCAACACCATTAAAACTGTGACCATATCCTTCAGTATTTGTGAAGGATCTTCCATATCCTGCCATAACAATGTTTAATTTCTTTGGATCAATGTCCTTAGAAAGGAAAAATTGAACAGTGGAGTGGATTGAAAGAGGACTTATGGGAAAATCAGAATATAGATTACAATGATATGACACAACATTTGACCAAGAACCACTGAAATCATAAGTCATTAAATTCCAAAATGATAAACATCTATCCATTTCAACAATTGGTCAATATTGTAATTTATCCAACGTTGCAGGTGTTGCCATTGTTAGTAGAAAAGAACCTTTTCTCAATCTATGCTTTGTTTCTAAATTGTTAAGTTCATGACGTAGAAGTTTAATCAATTTCAAGTATTGTAGAATTTCATTCGTTGTTGAAGGATATTCCCAATCCAAATCAATTCCATCAAATCCATATTCCATCATCAACTCAGTTGATGATTTGACGAAATTCTGTAATTTGTCGTTTGTTTGCATTGAATTGGTGAATTGATCTCTGAATGACCAACCACCAATTGACATTGATATTTGAATATTTCTATGACTTGATTTCAGTTCAAAACATTTGGCCAACAATCCAGACAACTGACCTGGTGGCTTGTCTGATACTTCTTCACAAGGTATTGGAATTTCTAAATCACCCCATTCATCACTAGGTTTAACAGTTCCATCATCTTGAATAGCAAAGAAAGAATAAAATAAGTTTGTTATATGATTGAGATTGGGGATGTTTTGTGGCTTCTGTTTCTTATGATAGATATTCCAATTAGGATAATAGACACAAATTCTTTTAAACTGGCGAGCTTGCCTATGATTATGTCCAACTGGTTTCTCAAAAGACATTGACACTAACACCAAACAATCTCATAGATACCTTTTGTAACGATTTTTGTGGTGAAGAATTGGAATTTCAACCACAAAAATAACTTGAAAACCACAAAAAAAAAAAAATTAAAAGACAATAAAACAAATTCCAATAAAACTAATCCATTTCCATCGATTCAATTCCTTCAAACAACGGTCAAAACTCCATCAACTTGTCAGTAAAATTAGTTTCTGTCAGGCCGAATGTAGTAATTTTCGCGCTTTTTTGTTTTCAATTTTGTCGACAAAATTAATCCAAAATAAAGTTTTAAAAGATTTGAGTTGAAAAAGAAGTGAGAAATATGTCAGAAATAGAGAATGTGGAGAGTAAGAGAAGGAAATTCGTGATTGGAGACGATGAAGAGGAGTCACAGAGCGAAGAAACCGTACAAAACGAGCCAAAATTGGTAGAACCAAGAGAAGAAGAAAAAGAAGAACAGCAAGGTGAGGATAAAGAAGAACAAATTGATGACTTATTCGGTGACGATGAAGAATTAGAAGAACTTAATGACATACAAAGCAATGGAGAAAATAATAATGAAGATCAAGATGATGAGGAAGACGATGTTCAGTTTACAGTACCTAAATCTCCAGAACCAAAAGAATTGAAAATAGGTAATGAAGATATAATTCGTCATCCTCCCAAATTCAACACATTGCAAGAAGGCATCGATGAGATATATGATGCTAAGATCCCTAAATTTTTTAGAATTAATCCAACTAGATTCGATGGTAATGAATATTTGGAAACGTTAAATAAAGAACAGTTTAATAACAGATCAAATGAAGATAAAGAAAGAGATTCTTTACAGATGCTGATTGATGAGAATACAATTCGTTGGAGATTCACGAAACAAGAATCGAGTAAAACATTACAAGCAGAATCTAATGCTCAAATCATCGAATGGGAAGATGGTTCATTTTCATTGAAACTAGGAGAAGAAATATTCGACGTATTGTCCAACGATATCAAAGATACATATCTCACTACTCAGAATGTGACTAGTGATAGCACTATAATTCATCTAGTCAATGGAGTGATTTCTAAAAGTATGAAATTTGTTCCAACTTCAACGAATTCTAAAATTCATAAAAGATTAACTAATGCCATTCAATCAAAACAACAACACAAACCACAAGCTCAATCAGTTTTTGTCGATTCTGATCCTGAAAGAATTGCAAGGGATTTAGAAAAAGAAGCAGAAGCTAAATTAAGAGAAAAGAGAAGATTGGAATTGAAGAATGAAAAAGAACAAGAAAGATTAGGTTCAGCTGGTCCTAATACACTCAGCAGTAGTCATACCAGATATTCTAGGGATACGTTTCATGAAGAGTATGAAGATGAAGACGGTTTCATTGATGATGACGATGAAGATGTTGGAGAAGATGGTGATGAAGATGGAGAAGAAGAAGATGGAGAAGAAGACGAAGAAGAAGACGAAGAATCTGCTGTTGAAAGATTGAAACAAATCAAGCAAGATGGAGCTGAAAACTACAACGAGACAAGTGCTAGAAAGAAGAGAAGAGTGATTTCAGATGATGATGAAGAGTAAAAAAAAATAGATTATTTTTAAGGTGATTACCCTCTCTTTTCGTGTAGTTCTCTTGATTATGTAAATATTTTAAAGTGTTGTGAAAATTTCGATTTGTCTCTCAATTGAATAAAAGAATTAAAAGCGTAAAGAATGTCCTGGCAAGGTGCGTTTAAACGAGTCAATGGCCCGTGCAGAGTGGGAATGGTGATACTAACATTGTGAGGCGCAGCATACACCGACAACTTGATCGGATCAGGTAAACTAGATAAGGCTGCAATTTATTCAAGAGCAGGAGATGCAGTTTGGGCTCAATCTCAAGGATTATCATTATCACAATCTGAGATCAGTGAACTAGCTAGAGGCTATGATAATCCATCAGCATTACAAGCCAATGGTCTTCATGTCCAAAACCAAAAATATTTCCTTTTAAGAGCAGATGATCGTTCCATTTATGGGAAACACGAAGGTGAAGGAATTTTAGCAGTCAGAACAAAGCAAACCATCTTGATCGGTCATTACCCAGCAGGTATCCAAGCTGGTGAAGCAACTACTGTCGTGGAGAAACTTGCTGACTATTTGATCTCTGCTGGTTATTAGATTTATGTTATACGTATGATGTATGTGTTGTAGAGGGGTATACCTTTTTTGTGCTATTTATGGGATCTATTTAGTTTATTCATGATATTAACTCATATACATCTTTTGTGGGAGTGTAGATATGTGTTTCGTTTTTTCTTTTTATAGAATTGGGGTCGAAGTGGTTATTCTGACAAATTGATGAAAGACTTGCAATGAACAGAGAAGATAATGATAATATATATCTATATATTACGGTAACATCTAATTACTTTCCATTGCAGATTATTTCAATGGATCACAAACGAGTAGTATCTCGATAATTGTAAATCATCGGTGATGTCGAAAATTGAAACTTTTCCAATAAAGAATTATAGACCCATAAAGGATGCCCAAATTTCTGCTATTCGGAGACTCACTCACTCAGTTCTCATCAGATCCACAACTTTCATTCTCTTTAAACGCAGCTTTGACGAATGATTATATCAGAAAATTAGATGTCGTTAATAAAGGATTTGCAGGATATAATACGAAATGGGCATTGAAGTTATTACCAAGGATCCTAGAAGAGTATAAAGATATAAAATTAGCCACCGTGTTCTTTGGAGCGAATGACTGTGTGTCGTATGGTCCTCAACATGTGGAGTTTGAAGAATTTGAATCCAATATTATTGAGATGATTAGATTATTAGAACAAGATGGAATAAATGTAATCATCATCACTCCTGGTTATTACAATCAAAGTCAATGGGATGCATCTAGACCAGATGAGCCAATATGTGATAACAGAAGCATCGAGTTGAGCAAGAAATACTCAGATGCTTTAAAAGATATTGCAAGATGTAAATCTATACCATTAGTTGATACTTTCAAATTATTCGACGAATATGTACCAAAGACCAAAGACGTTTACAGAGAGTTATTAACAGATGGTTTGCATTTCACTGGTGTTGCTTATAAACTACTATACGAAGAATTGAAATTACAAATCTCTACACATTATCCATCATTGACGCCAGATTCGTTACCTATGGATTTCCCATATTGGAGAGACGTCAAGTATGAAGAGCTATGATATAACAATAATACATTCTATTCTCTATATTTGATATCTATTTAGGGAATTCTTTACCTTGACGAGCAGCAATGGCAACTGGATAGATTAAGATGTTAGTTAAATCCCAAACACCTTCAGTGGCATAAATATCTTTATGTAAGATGGCAATTGCTTCTTCCTTTGTGTCAGCAATGACGTTGACAACTGAACCGGCAAAGTCTAATTTTTCACCATCTTTAGGAACTTGATTAAATAGAGCACCAGCACTGACGATGGATCCATTTTGGAAATTAGTGGAGACTGCACTCAAATGCTGAGCTCTGAACTGAAGTCTGTCGACGTTTGGTTTGTCGTAGATAATCGCACACCATTCAACCATTTTAGAGGATTTAATGACGGAGTTTAGAAGTCTAGTTGGTTTCATTGTTAAGTATAAATTTTTTTTTTGTTTGTTTGGGGGTGGGAAGTTTTTCTTTTATTTCGTGGGGTTAAAGAGTAAAAAGAGCTGAATCGTTATAACTTTTACAAGCTATTCTGTACAGTGATGAGTTAATTTTTATAGAGTTGAAATTACTATTAAAATTTCATACATGAATATATACTTGAAAAACAGTAGTAAAGTTGATCATGTTTCTCCATTGTTAATGAATCAATATAAGAGTGATCAATATATTCTGCTCCAAAAAAAGAACTAGTTATTGTTGAAGTTCCTCAAACGTTGATACTGAGTGGTATATTTTACTAAATAATGTATTATAACATTTAAACCCCACTACCTCTTGTGAAACTTGAACAAATTCTTGAAAGAATGGCGAGTTTCTTCAACGGAGACTTCTTTAATGTCTTCAACTAACTCAGTAATCTGATAATCATCACCTTGAGATTCAATCAGTTCTAATTCAAGAGATTTGATGGATTCTTGTGAGATGCACAAATCCACTTCGTTATCAACCTCTTGACCTTCTTGTCTTTCTTCCTCTTCATCATCACCCACCAAATCAGCAAAATTAAAATCACGAAGAAACACATATTGACTCTCCAATTCAGCCTCTCTGGAATCATAACTTTGGAGTCTGTTCTCATATACATCTGCTTGTAAATTGTAATCTTCATAGATAAATACATCAGGAATTACTGCATTCTCTTCTGCGTAGTAACTAATGATAGAACTGATTGAATCATCATCTCCCTCTTTCTTCACCCTCAAATGATTTCCATCTGAACCCAAAGTCTCATTGAATCGCTCATGAAGGTTCACACTAGAATGTAACGTTAGTAAGGCATGGAATAGCTTGAAATTTGATCCCATGGTTTACTAGTTTACTATGACGTATAATACTGGAACAGAAAATTATATGAGGATTGGAATCATGAGAGTTAAATATGAATCATACTGTTCTCTCTCTTTCTTCTCAAGTTTTGCAGATGTTACTGTTTCATTGACGTTTTTTTTGTTTGTGTATGTGTGTGAGAATATTAATGAGAACTAAATGAATCCACAAAGGGTCAGATCTCTGTATTCAGTATATATGTCAATATATATAGATAAATAAATAAATAAATAAATAAATAAATAAATAAATAAATTAACCACCATGTCAATCAATCGAAAATACTTCTTTGCTTTCTTCTAGGTGCCATATTATCAACATCGATAGGAGAATCTCCAGGCACAGCATTGAATGGAGAGCCTCTAGGAACGATATCGACATCGCCTACTCTTCCAAATGGATCCCTTGGTTCATTCATGAATAAAACTTCATGAAATCCCTTATCTTTTTCAATTCTAGCCATATACTCCATCTGTTCCTCATCGATATTTTCTTTAGGTTGGAAATTGATCAAATTAGCAAACAAAGACGTACCATCATGACTGGTTCTGTACTTGGAATCAGCATAGAGCACTAAACCTGCAACGGGGAAAGCAATGAGGAAGAACATTAAGTTTGGATTGTCTTTGAAATGTTCCTCAGGGTCAACTTCCTCATGATGGGAGTTGAAAATGGTACTTGTGGTGGAGAAGCGGGATTTGATGGCACTAGGGTACAGTGAGTAGGATCTGAGTGGGAATCTGCGAGTTGTTAGTCTGAACATTGGTCTTGACTGGATTGTTTTAGACGAATTGTGGAGATGATTTTTTTTAGGTATTCAATTTATCAAGTATTAAGTAATCAAGTATGAAGAATGAAGAGATGGGAGATTTGAATTAGGGATACTTTATTACAGATTCAACAACTCATAAATAAATAAAATAAATATTAAAATGGAAGTCTTGATTGGTTATGCTGTTTTCTTCTTTTATGCCGATTTTTGTTACTCTTTTTAATGGAATTCTTTACACTATTCACATTATTGGATACATTAGATTCATTAATCTCTTCATTCAGTTTCAAAGCGAAATGATAATCGTTATGTTCTATTATATCATCAACAGAATTGTTGCATATAGTGCATGTGATTTGTGAGTTTTCGTATTTATAATTATCCATTATTTCTTCTTTAATTGTTTTATCAATGTCTTTAGATTCAACAATATCGTTTTTTGATGTATCAACTCCTGACAATCCACCTTCTATCTTTACCTCTGAACTTTCCCTGTCTTTATCTTGCCTTATCTCCTTTTTATTAGATTTGAATAAATTCATTATATCAACAGTATTACCTTCTTTTTCTAATTTATTGATTTTTTTGGAGGATTCAATAATCTTACCAACATCACTACTGAATTTCATGGTTGGTGATCTATTGACATCATTGATATTTTCCACATTTTTAAACATTTCTAAAATATCATTTTCTTCTTTGGAAATCGAATCAAAATTAGATATAGTTAAACTGATATTAACCAAAGGATATGAGAAATTATATTGTTTTTCTAATTCTTCTAATAACATTAATCCTTTATTATAGAAAACTTCATTCATTTCATTTCCTACTTGGAGTTTAATTTGCATTGTTTTAGAAATTGGCGTTTGACTATAATCTCCTTTAGGTCTTGCCCTTAAAGTCAAATTCTTTGGTTTCAAATAAATTTTTTCTAATTCATTATTATATTCAATTAATCTTTGTTTCAAATCAATAGCAAAAATTTTAATCCATTGTTTACAGTCTTGTAAACATTCACCATTTTTACCATTTAATAAATTCTTACTTGAATTCATTGATTTAATTAAATCTTTATTTGAATTAAATGATTCTTTATATTTCCCATTTATAATTTCATAAATTTTTAAAGATAATTTCTCATCTTTAACAAATTTTTGAATCTTATTCAAATCAAATTGTTTTTGAATAGATGAAATCGTTTGATTTCCAAATATTTTTGACATCAATTCAGCTCCGATTTTACCACCAAATGAATTGATATCATCTAATTTGAAATTTTCTAAAAAAATTGGTATTTTATAATTCAATAAAATCGTTTGTTGATTAGGTTTTTTAAAATTTGATAATAATTTAGCCATTTTCTTGTTATTAGAAACTCCACATGAAGTATGATATTGTAACTGATCGTATAATTTAACACGAATCTCATTGGTTATAATGCCTCCCAATACAATGAATAAATCATCATAATCTGTAACCTTATCAACATCTTCATTAAAATCATATAATAATCCTTCCATGTGTAATACTGTTTCCAAATCAGGTAAAAAATCATTTTTATTCAATCCATCAACGTTGAAATTTGGAATCAATTCTATCAGTTTAAGATATATCAATTCATTTAAATTAAGAAACCATTCATCAACACTTGCCTTTTCTATATTTTTAGTAATCCCTTTTAGAAATCTCAAGATCTTAAAACTGGCTCTTCTGTAAGGATCCAATGATACTTTATGATCAGCAGCATTAGGAAATGGTTGATTGTCTAAATATTCCCAATAATCATTATCTTTCCTGAAGACAGCAGTATGAACGGGTTTCAAAGTTGGACATTTCAATTTTGCATCGACTAGTTTATCCATTCTAGATATCCCATACTCCCTTGCTGCATACGACACTGCAATGATCGAGTGCCATTGTACACACACAATAGGATCGTCAACGGATAATCCTAACCTATTTCTTTCAACTTGAGCAAAGAAGCAATTACAATCAATGTGTCCGATTACTGAAAGTTTGGAATTGTAGGAATCGGTTGGGTGAAGGAAGTGTGTTAGATCTTTTACTGTGAATTGAGAGTTCTTGATCTGTATGGGCACTCTGCATACCATAATTATTTATGGCTTTAACACTTTATCCCATTTATGTGAAATAGAAAAAAATTTGTCACAATTTTTTATATTTTGACTCCGGTTAAATCCACTTAGATCTGTTGAAACAGTTTTGAGTGTCACAAGATACACTTATACTATATATATATATACTTACAGTATATGACACTGTCAGTTTGAATCAATTATGATAGAGTGAGTTAGCATTTTTTGGGTTTGGTTTGTATAGTTCCTATTTATCGAAGAGATCGTAGCCACCAAGAATGTCTATTAGTACCGATATTCATTCAAATCTGTTGTGGATAATACCAAATCTATACTTATTTCAATTTTCTAGCATCATTTCCAAGATACAACATTATGATATATAAAACAGATAAGAGAAGAGTTTGACTTTTAAAAGAACATGAATTTCCAATCAATATCCAACCCCACCACACCTTGAGCAAAAAGAACTCTATATATGATGAAACACTCTATCATTGCCATTCTCTATTATCAATTCCGCTTGTTTCATCAGTTGAAACAGATGGTACACCAGCTATCGTTGAGGTTAATGTGTCACTATGTGACAGTTTCAGGCTTTTAGACGACTGCGCATACGAAAGAGTCCAGTTTCTTGCAGTTGAAGAGGAAGGCAATGGATACGTCACTAACACGTTATCTGATGGGAATTTTACCCATGTTGGAAACGAGTACTTGAAATTAATTGGATTGAGATTCAATGACGAGTTGTTGCTGGAAGATTTAAAAAACTCGTACAAGTCTAAAGTTGGGGAAGTCACCAACACTCATCTACGTCAAGAGTAAAGAAACATCTCCAATCCTATTAGCCTATTATTGCCTATTATGTTTCAATTGTTATTCGATTAATCCAAACACCATCAAAAAATCATATAAAAAAAACTGAAAAAAAATTTTTTTTTTTTTTCCAACTAAATTTTAAATTCCTCTTTTTGTTTAAGAATAAATTAGTTTTAATCATTTAAATAAGTTTATTTTTCTGATTAAAAAAATTCATGCAATTATTTCCACTTCACTGATGAACAACGTCGCCCCAAGCAGATATCGTTTTTTTATCATGATTGAGCTCGACTTCGCCAAACACTGAAAATTCTGAGATTTGAAAATAATTGTATTGTATTTTTTTTTTTTTAATGTTTTTTTTTAAATAAATAAACAGTTTTTTCTCTCCTTTATATATATTATTTCGTAGATTCTCTAATGAACCAAATTAAAGAGAAAGAAGCTGAATTATCAAATATTCTTAATCAATTGAATGTCGATTACAACTATGATTTGATTCTTCATGATCATATTCAAAAACTAAAAGAATATAACGAATTGAAAGACACTGCTTTACAATTAATTCAACTGATTGCCGATCAAAGGGGTGAAAAGACCTCCGTTATTTTCAAAGAAATTGGTATAGATAACGCTGATTGATACTTATAAATCACTTACTTCCTCATACTCTCTTACTACATTTTTTCTTCTTTGGCGTTGCTGTGTTTTTGTTTTTAATTTTATTTTTATTTTTTTTTTTTTTTTGTTCAATATCATGTCCTAAAAATAATCATTTTTTGTAATTAACCATGATAATCTCCGATGAAACATTCGACAGGCTCCTGCCGTTACCTTTCAGAGTGATTCTTCTACTGAACATTGGCTGTTGGTTTTGGTACCTTATATTAGTGTTATTAGAAAGAGTTAAACTAGACATATCAACATTATTAAGATTCCAACAACAATCATTCATCAAATCTCATGAAACTATAACTGAATATATCTCAATTGGTTCAATCTTATCATACTTGATATTTGCTATTTTTAATACACCAAATGAATCTATCGCTGTTGTGGATTTGATCCCATTATTAACAGTTTTGTTCATTTTTTGGTGCTTATCAGATCGTTTTAAGAAAACTTTCAAAAGAATCCTTACTGGGAAAATAGATCTTACAAACAGAACTAATGATATATTGTTAAGTGATTCTTTGTTATCATATTCCAAAATCTCTGTTGATTTTTTAATTTATTTACTTCATTTGTTTAATTTGAAAACGACTTATCAAATCGATAACAAAATCATGATTAACAGATCATTTGGTGAATTCTTTAACTTAGGACATTTACTACTACTATATCCTGTTATTATCAGAATGATGCAATGTTATCATGAATATAGAGTTAATGATAATAAGACTCAATTATGGAATATGGGGAAATATTCAACTAATGCCTTGATAATACTGGTTTCTTTGATCACTGAACAATCAAACGTTTTAATTCCTATACAGTTATTTAGCTCTGTTTACTCATTCATCTGGGATTTGACAATCGATTGGGAATTTAATATCTTAAAGAATATTTACTTTAGAAATTTTAAAAATTATCCATTAAGATCAAATTTAATGATATTTTCAAATATTAATTTCTATTACGCTATAATTTTAATCAATTTCTTGATTAGATTTAATTGGATCTTAAGATATTTAAACATTCAATTCTTAAATTTGGAAATTGGATTGTTTACTTTACAATTATTAGAATTATTTAGAAGATTTTTATGGATCTTATTGAAATTAGACGTTGATTTTAGTAGATTGAATGATGTTGAATTATTATCATATCATGAAAGTTAAATAGTTGATCAATTTTTTTGGACCATAAAAGAAAAGTTTGTTGAATTTTATATATATATAGTCATGAATAAATATGTTTTATTACTCGTATATACTTTTTTTTTTTCTCTATTTCTAAACATTTAATTATCTTCTTTTACTGTTATTACGTTTACGTTCACCTTTAGTCAAATATCTGAATTTCTTTTTTCTTTTCTTTGCCATTGCTGCTTCAAATTGTGCATATTCTTTAGCCCTCTGTATACTCTTCTCTAAAACTTCCTGAGATTTAGCAAGGTTCACATAATTAGCTTTAGCAATATCTTCAATAGTTTGATGTCCAATATCTTCAATAACAACTTCAGTTTCATCTTCATTATTACTAAATCTATGTCTTTTCAAAATCCCTCTTGGTTTTTCATCATCAAATCCTCCCCAATCTTCGTATTCCTGTTCGATCACGACTTCTTCTTCTTCTTCTTCTTCTTCTTCATCTTCTTTATCATCATCATCTTTTTTGTCACCTTCTTCATCACTATCTTCAATGATACCACTCAATTCTTTTAGATTAGTTTTATATTTTTTCATCTGTGCAAGCATTTCTTCTTCTCTTTGTAGTTTGATTCTTTTACGTTCTTCAATTTTAGCTAAACGAGCTTGTTCCTCTTGAAATGCCTTAGCTTTCTTCTGTCTCTCCACTTTTCTCTTATGAAACCCTGTCAAATATTCTCTAAATTATATAAATCATCAGTACATTAATTCTTTATCATATATATGATCTTGAAATGGACTTACTCTCTTGAATCTTTATCAAATACAACTTCTGCAACTGCATGTTTCTTTGATTGCTTGGTAGAGTACTTCTTACCTGCTGTAAGAATCTCCCTATTCGGTCTGGCCATGGTCGAACTAGTTTTATCACACTCGTGCAACAGTTTACATTATTCTTTTGCTTTTCTTTTTCCATATAAAATTTTTGAGATGACCTGCCCGAAGCGGTAAATTCCGACCCACTTTGAGTCCGGAATACGGGGTTGGAACTGATTATTATATAATGGTTGTTTCTTCTAATTATAATCAAATTACATATATATACAGTTTTAAGAACGACTATTATCGGAAATCAGATATTTATTAAAATCAGTTCAACAAGAACTCCCTTGAAGCAATGGAAAATTAATAAGAAAGAATATCAAATAAATTAAGCAAAAATTAAAAAAATCTGGTGAAGTTACTCAAATGAAAAATATACCTGCAATCAATGCAACAACTGAACCAATTGTTACTCTACCGGCAGCACCACTATATGTCGCAACTGAAGGTGCTGATCCTTGGATAATAGTACCTGGAACAACAGTTGTATAACCTGGGACGATTGTAGTGTATCCTGGAATAATTGTTGTCACACCACCTGGGATAACTGTAGTGTATCCTGGAATCACTGTAGTATATCCTGGGATTACTGTAGTATAACCTGGAATAATAGTTTCATATACTCTAGTGGTAGTATAAGTAACTGTGGAACCGTCAATTATCGTAGTGATAACTTCGCTTCCTGTAGTGGTAACAACGATAACATCAGATTGATCACTTGGTAAAGGACAATAGGTAGTGTAAGAAGTAACCACACCATAAACAGTTGTAGTAACAACAGTGACACCAGTGACAATTGGAACACCAGTACATTTTTCTTCGTCACATGAAGTAACAGTAACAATTGTGGTTGAAATATCTTTTTCAGTTGAAATAATCGTACTATTTACAGTTGATGATAACGAATAAAGTTCGCTTGATGAGTCAACTGAGGAATATTGTGATTTGCTTGTGAAATCGATGGACGATGATTCAACTGAAGATGGTTTAATTGACGATGATTCACTCGAAGATGATTCAAGTGATGATTCAACTAAGGATTCACTCAAAGAAGATTCTAAGGATGATTCGTCTACTGATGAAACCTCTGTGAAAATAGTATCATCATTTGATGAAATGGAGAATGAAATTGGGAATGAAATGATAGCACGTCTCATACCGTCTGGAACATTGATGTAGATAGTACCCACAGCAGTAGCTTCACCTGGTCCAGTGAAAACACCACCAAATGATAAAGTAACTAATTGATCTACGTCAATATATTGGACCAAAGATAGATTGATAGTAGTTGGTGCAACATCAACAACAGCATTGGTGGCTTCAACACCATCAACTGCAGCACCAGCATTAGTGTAGATGAATGGCCCAGTTGAGCTTAGTCTCAAGTCTAACTCAGTCCATGGACCTAATAAACCTGGTAAATCGATAGACCATTGTGGGTAACCATCTATAATAGAGCCACCGATAATTGGAGCAGTTGGAGCTGGGATTTCAGATGAAGATGAAGTTGGTTCATCTGAGAAGGTTAGTTCTGAAGAAGTTGGAACATTAGAAGAGGGGATTAGTTCATCGGTAGAGGAAGTTGGAATACCTGAAGAAACTGGTTCATCAGAAGAAACTAGAGGATCAGAGGACACAGGCTCCTCAAAAGATGCAGGATCAGAGGACACAGGTTCATCAGAAGATGCAGGATTATCATCAGAAGATGAAACGTAAGAGTAAAATGTAGAAACTAGAATATCAGAGGATATAGTTGTCTCATCAACAGAAGCTGGAGCATCTGAAGAGGATGTTGGTTCTTCTTCGAATGATGCTGATAGTTCATAGTTCTCCTCTTCTCTTTTGAATAGCTCATTTGAGTCTGAGCCTGAGCCTAAAGCAATGGCGTTGATGTTTGAAGACGTCAAGGAAACAGCACCAATTGTAGTTATAAAACGAGTGATTAAGACCATAATAGAAACTAGAGCGCTATGAATAATTGGTAGAACAATTCAGGTCAAAATTTAAAGGATTTTGCCATCTCTTATATACTTTTTCTGGTTTAACCGCTGACTCCTTAGTCTTATAATTAGAAATCATTCTAAAAGTTGTCTTAATAGTAAAAGTGGTGAATTTTATTCCAGTCAAAAAAATTTATTTTTGTATGGTCAATTTTATTTTATTGACAATAAACACTTATATGCATCCCATATTTATAAAAGTCTTTTGATGTTTGGTTACACTACATAGTAAACTGGAGTACTCGTTATTACAAATTGGTAAAATTCATATTTCAAGTTTTTTGACTCAACTGTAAAATAATACATAAGGATCTGATCTTGTTGATCAACAACTATATTGGACAATTACAAAATTTGATACTAATATATTTGGAAGCTGTTACTTCTTGTAAAGACTGTAGACATTCTGTCTCTTTAGTATGTGTGTCCAACAAATCATCATCAATTGTCAATTGGTATTTTTCTTTCTAGTATTTCATTCTTTTATTTTTTTTTTTTTTTGACAGATTCGAATCTTTTACAGTCAAAAGATTCATGGGACTGAAGATTCAACCACTCCCCACTCAAAATATATAGATCGCCTCTTTGTTAACAAAACCATCTTATGAATAATGGTCGTTCAATGACGGGTTCAAAATTCAAGATACCATCAATTCTCAAAATACGTCCAATTTATTTCAATCTTGTACGAAACTGTGTGTCATAAATTATAATTCAAATTAGAGAACTCCCATTTGTCACATGTCTCTGTTGCCATGTTTCAACATTTGGAGATAGTATCATTAGAGGACTTTTGGAGTAGTACCTGTTGATGCAGTAGAAGTAGTAGTTCCTATCATTATGACAACACACTTGGGTGACTTCTCTCTGAAGTTACAGCACTATGGAAGGTGCTGGTCGCAACAGTAATATCAGTGCTAACAGGACCTTGGTAACGTTTGTCACAACCAGCAACAGTGGGAGCAGTTGTTGAAATACCAATGTCCTTAGCAATAACAAGGGGGTACAAATTACAACAATAAATGGGCGATGAAGATAGCTTCATCGTTCAACAAAATAATGAATGAGCTTGAAAATGAAAAAGTAGTTAGATGTTACCTCCTGGAGCAGTACCACCAAAATGAAAGGCACACAAGTTTGGTTAGGCAATATTAGTTGAGGCACTTCAAACTTGTCCAGGTTCTGGGGAGTTAACGTCAATGAATGAAACAGTGTTGGTGTAAATGAACGGAGCAGTTTCATTATCTTCCATTTTTAAGTCGGTCTTGTTAACGTAATAATCGTATTGTGTGTAACCAACCATTCGATGTTAGCAGCGGCATATTCAGAGACAGTAAGGTACCAGTAGTACATTCTGGTTTTGGGTTTGAAGGGGGAGGGTGGCTATTAAACAGTAGAGGAAGAATAGTTTATCAGCCCTTTTTATCTAGGTTGTCCTTCCTCAAGCTTAAGCCTTTTTTTAGATAAGAAAAAAATAAACACTTTACTTTTAAATTTCCTAGTTTTGATTTTGTGTATTGTTATCTTTTTGAGGATATAATGCTAATTTTTCTAACTCTTTTTGTAAGTTTCCATTTTCATATATCAAAGAATCAAGATGATCGTTCTATACATTGTCAAATTTGATGGAGGACCCTTTTCCAAATTAATTAGTTGCATTCATCTCACATAAGGTAGTACATAGTGTACATACTAAAGTAACTGCTAACTACACAATTTGCACATTACATACCCATAGTAAAAATGCTATGAGATAGTTAGCAGTTAATACACACGCCATTATGTATTCAACAGCACTGATTCTAGTTACGAAGTTACCCCATTTTTTTAGATTTAGACATGAATGATGTCATTATAAGGGTCTTCGGGATTTGCTCTGGAGTCTGAACTTTGAACTGATCATTGGTAATTCAAACTTGATAAACTGACAGACCTAATTGATCAGTATTTTCGTTTGTTGAATTTTAGGCCTACATTTGCAAGACCTCAACCTTGAGATGTTAGATAATAATTCACTTGAAGATTTAAGCTCTTGTTAAGATTTAATAGAGAATTGAATTAAATCAAGATAGTTAAATCACCATATAAGATCATTTTATTACTGACTTTTAACTTCTAACTGAAGAAAGTATTAGAGTCTAGATATCAGATTTCTGTTAATAATGATAATAGGGTAACATGGTGTTTTATAGTGGTTCATAAACATGTTCATGTAGTTGAAACTTGAAACCAAACACCAGTTTTCACATTCTCTAGCAATGCTCAAGTCTCTCTACTATGAGCAACCTTATATAATTAGTTCAGACTTCAAATCCTAAAAACAATTAGACCTCTCATTGGTTTGATTATCGATAACGTCATTATAATGGCGAATAAGTGTGCGGTGAACCCTTATAACACCTCAAACCCCGAAGCCAGTATTATAGCAAGTTTAAAAAACCTTCAAAGTTCAAAACTATCTAAATCTAGCCTTTAATTCCATTTTCAATAAGATTAACTATTTTAATAGAGGTAGTTATGAGCAGTAAATACCAGAAAAATTCGTAATTTGTACGTTCTAGCCTACATATCTGTTTTGAATGAACTATCAAGCTTCTGAATTCAGAAGAGATTAATTACTTAGTATAATATTACCACAAACCGGTTGTGTGTACAGAAAAGACCCCACTCATAATGAAGCATAATATGGTGGTATTGAAAAAGGTTTTGGACGAAACAATGACAATCCCATTAAATTCCAAAGATAACAAAACTTAAGAATGCAACAAATAAGTTAAATCAATTAACTTAAATAAATAATAAACCGACAACGAAGGCAGCAAATGAAGTACCAGCAGCAACTCTGTTAGCAGCACCAGTGAAAGTAGTATGGATAGTTGGAAGAGTGGTTGAAGTAGCTGGAGGAGCTGGAGCAACAGTTGGTTGAACTGGAACAGTAGTAGTTGGTTTGACTGGAGCGTGAGTCTCAGTTGGTTTGATTGGATAGGTTTTCGTAGTAGTGTAAGTGGTAGTTTTCTCGTCATGGGTTTTAGTGATAGTTTCAACATCATACCAACATGTAGTAGTAATAACATGACATTTGTCTTCTTCACAGGAGGTGATAGTGACAGTGGTAGTTTTTGGTTCTTCAGTTGGAAGTGGACAGTAAGTAGTGTATGAAGTAACAATACCATGGACAGTAGTTGTTACAACAGTAACACCAGTGGTAACAGGACCTTCAGAACATTTGTCTTCATCACAAGAAGTAACAGTGATCACAGTTGTTGAAATGTCACTTTCAGTTGCAGTGGTGGTGGTAATATTTCCAGGGGCATGACTGGAACTGCTAGTAATTGTGGAAGAAGATTCAGATTCAGTAGTAGATGATTGAGAGGAAGATGAGGAGATATCAGTGAAGATGGTTTCATCATTTGATGAAATGGAGAATGAAATTGGGAATGAAATGATAGCACGCTTTTGAGAATCTGGAACATTGATGTAGATAGTACCAACAGCAGTAGCTTCACCTGGTCCAGTGAAAACACCACCAAATGATAAAGTAACTAATTGATCTACGTCAATATATTGAACCAAAGATAGGTTGATAGTAGTTGGTGCAACATCAACAACAGCATTGGTGGCTTCAACACCATCAACTGCAGCACCAGCATTAGTGTAGATGAATGGCCCAGTTGAGCTTAGTTCCAAGTCTAATTCAGTCCATGGACCTAATGAACCTGGTAAATCGATAGTCCATTGTGGGTAACCATCTATAATAGAGCCACTGATAATTGGAGCAGTTGGAGCTGGGATTTCGGATGAAGATGAAGTTGGTTCGTCTGAGGAAGTTGGTTCATCAGAGGAGGTTGGTTCATCAGACGAAGTTGGAATATCAGACGAGGTTGGTTCATCAGAGGAAGTTGGTTCATCAGAGGAAGTTGGTTCATCAGAAGAGGTTGGTTCATCAGAGGAAGTTGGAACATCAGAAGACGTTGGAACATCAGACGAGGTTGGAACATCAGACGAGGTTGGAACATCAGATGAGGTTGGGTCAGAAGAGGTTGGTTCATCAGAGGAAGTTGGTTCATCAGAGGAAGTTGGAATATCAGAAGAAGTTGGTTCATCAGAGGAACTTGGTTCATCAGAAGAGGCTGGTTCATCAGAAGAGGATGGTTCATCAGAAGAAGCTGATTCTTCTCTTCTAAATAATTCATTGGATTCTAAACCTAAAGCGACAGCATTAACTTTGGTGGCCATCATAGAGACCGCACCAACAGTGGTTAATAAACGAGTGATAGCAACCATTATATTTGTAAAAATTGTTTGAGTTTATAATTTTTTATTCAAATAAATTGTCTACAAAAGGAGGATTTTGGCTTCTATATATACTTTTTCTGATTTAACGTGGTACTTTATATTTAGAACACTTATACACATTTTTAACTTCATACTAAAAATAAACTTTTTTTAAAGTTTTTGAAACTGGGGTAACTTGCTGGATAAAGATATATGTCATTTTACTCAGACAAACAAACATATTTTGTTAGGTATATCAAAGCTATATATGATAAGTATGCCTGGCACCTGGCAGTTTGGTAAAATACTGATCCACTTGAAAAACACTCAGTAAGACTTTGTTAATGAGCACATAAAAACAATAACATTTCATCAATTGCTATATACCTATAGGGCCATTACCAAGTGGCAAGTTCCAATTTATGGTTTATTTTCTTATTTACCTTTCTAAATGAAGATTTTGATCAAACTAATTGGGAATAATAAGCTTATAAGTAGCAATCATAACTTAAATCTTTCACAACTTCTCCATCAAAGAGTCAGATCTTAGCATACAACTTCCAGAAGCAGCACATTCTGTCCACTTCAGGAAATTGTGAAACGAGTTGCTCACCTGATCCATCATCGTATTATCATCAAGCTTCTTGGTCAAATTCTTGTAAATGTTCTTGTAAAAGAGTAAATTTTTTTATTAATTTGTATCGAGTTTTTCAATTGGCGGCCTTTTTATGCAAAATATACCAAAAGTGAGCACCTGTCTCAAGTTATATATATCAATTTGGTTATATAAGGCATCTACGTTTTTTGGTATATACGTCCATATCATACTTACATCTCTAAATGTTTGACTCATATCTTAGGGAGTACTAAGTAAATTTGATTTCCCCTCAGCTTTTAGAAATCTATACGTTCAAAGCACGTTCGTTAGATCCCTCAAATGAGTCAAATAGACATAAATGTTACTGAAAGGGAATAAATCTTGCATGCAATGGCGCATATTCATGCAAGCTGACACATGGACAACCTAAAACCTGGCAGTTGAAATAATATTTATACATATCTTCAAATAATGAGTGGTCAACCTGCAGGACACCACTGAAGATATAATTGAGCAATGTTTACCTAGTAACTAAACACGGTAACTCAAACAAAGTTGCAAACAAAGAAGTAATTAAACTAATGACTTGAATCAATTCTTTATAAAATTTGGAATTAGCAATTTTTATTCATAACCTGTAACGACATAATCATAGATTGTCAATTAATAAGATAGAAGATGTATATAGACCCTACAGTTAAGTAGAAGCATGCAATATACGACTTCAACATGTCGGATAAAAGTTTTCAAAAAATTAACTTTGCCACTACCAAGAGGATAAGATACTTTAAATGTCATAAGCAAAAACTGAGGAATCATGATAGGTTGAATTTTCTGTGGAAAATATTATCAGTTTTCAATTTGATAACTAGTAAATTGTAAATTGCCTGTTATAAACCACCCACCTTCTATAAGTTTTAAGAGTTTTCAAAAACGAAAGGATCAGATTTCGATAAATTCTAAATTCCAAAGATCTCAGATTTGAATTTGACGACATGTCTCTAAAGTCTTGAATTAATAATTTAATTACAAAACAGAATTTCGATACTAATTTAACTTTGACATTTTCCTCGATGAAGTTCAAAGGTAATTGAAATTATCTCGTCCAGGATTATATCGAATGATTCAATAAGGTAACTTGGGTTTTTGGAACCTTAAACCAGAGCTTAAGCATGATTTGATATAGATCTTAATAAGATGATAGATCCATGTTTCAATGAGTTTCATACAGTAGCACAAAGTTGAATGTCCCATATGAATAGAAATATCATGTGGAAATTGCCTTAATTATTTTAGCGGAACTTGCTTTTAAAATGTTCCAGAATCCAAATACAGTTCTATGGTGGATATCTAAACTAATTCTCCATGAAAAGATGAGATTCTGAATAGAATGACAAGTGACCCAATAACTGATTAATCATATCTTTGTACTATGTGATACTAAACTAAAGATCTAAAGGATTATGATACCTCAAATGATATAAAATAACCTGGAAACTTTAATCTTTACCATTTTATGCAAACAGTGTTAAAGTGATTTTTTGAAGAATTGATTATATATTATTCTTTCTTTGAAAGACTCATTTATTTATAGATGCCTACTGTTGCTAATTCAACTAACTTATCAAACATTTATAAATTTACATTACCCATTTCTTTAGACAGTCAAATACGCTGTATAGCATAACGTTATAAAATTTTTGTTTAATTCTAATAGTAATATACATTGAAAATAAACCACAGAACCAGTCGATGATGACACAATCTCAACATCAATAAATCCATTAGCTTTTCCGTCACACATTATCAGTTTTCTCATAATCATTTAAACTCTTCTTTAATGCATTTAAATGAGATTCAGCTAATTCAATCATATACTTAAGATCCTGATCCTTATGATCTTTTAAAAAAACGTCAAATGTCCTCGTGTCATCACCATCATTGTGATTAATATCATTAATTTTATGACGTTCAGTTCTTTCATCAATCCATTTCCAAATTTCAAATTCTTTAAATTGTCTAAAATCGTTATCATGATTTAATTTATCAAAATTTGGAACAATATAATAATTTTTTTCAAGTTTTTGTAATTCATTATTATCATTTACTTTGATATTATTACCAAAAATTCCAAATAACCATAATGTATTAAAAATCATCAATATTGATACCAAATAACACAGAACTGTAACACCATTAATCTGATTGGCATCTATTTTTAGAATGGATAATGTTTGTTTTAAAATCTCAATTAAAACACCATTGTGTTTATTATTATTATCAACATTAGATTCAGGTAATGTTTCCATTGATTTATTTGTATTCGATCTAATTCTTGATTTTTTACCCTTCTTCTTCATTCCTGAATTCTTCGAGATATAATCTTTAACTTCATTGACTAAAATCTCCCATGATTCCTTTTGACCATCAACGGTACCTTTTTCAATTGGTCCCTTGATCCAACTTCTTCCACGCCATTGTACTTCAGTTAACACTTTAACATTAGTGGAATTATTTTCACCCCATGATAAATAAATTGATGAAACCACAGTGAATGAATTTCCAGAAGGAACATCAGGAGTATTTGTTGATTGAGTGATTAAGATATATTTTTCAAGATCCATGAATTCAATTGTTTCAGTGACTAAACATTTAGTTTCCTTTGGACCTATTGGGTTATTAATTGGTTTAATATACTCATATGATCTTTTTTGATCTTTGAAACCTGTTAAAGTGGAGACATTATTGTTTTTTTGTTTTAAAATAATTGTATTGAATAAATTTGTATCATCATCGAATAATAATTTAAAGAAAGTACCTAATGGACAAGGAACTGAATCTTCAATGATGATTGATTCTGATGGTTTTTTGTTATTGGATGGTGGAGAAGTTGGAGGATGAGTCTTTGGACCAATCAATGGTAAAGTTGATATTGAATCATCATCTTGAGTAGTATCTGTTGTTTCATCATCTATTGAATCAATTAAATCATCAATCAATTTGTTTAAAGAATCCTTTTGACCTGAAATTGTACCTTTTTCAACAGCAGATTTCAACCAACTTTTAGCATTCCATTCAACGTTAGTAAAAATTGTAATCATTGTTTGATTTTTAACGTTCCAAGTGAAATAATAAGTTGTATTAATGATGAATGAATTTCCAGAAGGAACCTCAGGGGTTTTAACTCTTTGATTAACTTCTATGTAATGGTTATAATCTACATGGATGATTGTTTCTTCAACTTGACAGGAAGTTTCCTTAGGTCCCACTGGTGAATTTAATGGTTTAATGTAAGAATAAGATCTTGATTGATTTTCAGTCATTGATGAGAATTTTGGAATTGATGATAAAGTATGATTTTTCTGTTTTGTTAATGAATTTTTCAAGAATGATTCATCATTAAACAATTTCATAAACGATTTACCCATTGGTAAATCTACTGATCTTTGTAAGATTTGAGTTTCATTAGAAATCGATTCATGTTCAAAATCTGTTGGTTTATGTTTCAATGGACCAAATTCCGGAATTTCATCATCAGGAGCATTAACGTCAAATGAAACTTCTTCATCAGATTCATAAGAAAAATCTTCTGAAACGTCATCGAAATCTTCATCATTTCGTTCTTCATCATCATTATTGTTATTGTTGGAGGCATCAACACGATCAGATTTGACGATTTGTCTCCAAACAGAGACTATTGTAGTGAATGTTGAATCTCTTTGTAATAAACTTGCAAACAGATATCGTTGATGTAAACTTCTTATTAAGATTGCATTAGGAAATAAACCAGCAATTGTCTTTTTTTCCATTTGAACGACTTCTTTCAGTGGAATTGATAAATTAGTTGTCCAGCCTAATATGTTTGAATTGAAATTTATATGATATTGTGATAAATACATTTTCCCATGGATTAATATATCTTTTTGTAAAGCACAACTGAAATCTTCCAATAGTAATTCATTTTGAGGGATATGTTTGAATAAATGATGGAATTCTGATTGTTTTTTAGGATTAGGGATATCGTTAGATAATGTTTCAGTTAATGATAAATCCAAATGATCTGAATTATTCGACGTAACTGTACTTCTTCTATTTTTGAAATTGATTAATTTGGAAGGATTTAGGGAATTGATTGGATTTAATGTGTTGTTGATGTTGTTTATATTCATCGTGTTGGAGATTGTATTTATTGGATTTAACGAATTTAATGAAATCAATGGAGTGGAAGAAGATGATTCATAATGATCTTGAGATTTCAAAGTTGATAATTCAGGTCTTTCTGAAGGTAAAGTAGAACTCTTTGGTCTTTCAACTAATTCAGGAGTGACATTATCAGTTTGATCTATACTGTTTGAACTATTTGTATTAGATATGATATCATTTGATCTAATTGAAGGATTTCTTTCGAAATTTGAATCGAACCCCAAGTCTTGTAAGGTTAGAGCACCTTTACCTATTGTCGTTATTGGTTTCTGTCTTAATGGTTTGAATTGGACGTCTTGAATGGCTGAATTTATAGAACTGTTATCGTTATTGGCTGTGCTATTATTAGTCAAAGTTTGATTGATTGTGACATTTGAGCCATTGACGTTATCTTTTTCATTGGAGAGTAAAAGGTCCAAGTGTTGTAAGAAGCTAGGTTCATGGGCCGGGTCTGGAGGGGTCTTTAGTGCTTCATTTGATTTTGTTGTTACTAGTGATGAAGCAGCGTGATGAGCAGCATTGACTATAGATGAAAACAGTCCGTCATGGGGTGAGTCTTCTCGGGAGTTTATGATGGTGGGTCTATGTTCATCATCGTTGACTGATGAGTCTGAATTGGAAGAGGCGTAAATGGAGCTCTTTCTTGATTTGTTGATTGGTTTAATTTTGGGTAATTTGTTTGTATTGATATTTGTATTTGAATTTGTATGTGAGGTTGTTGATTTGACTGAATTGTTGGAAGAAGATTGTTTCTTGCTGATGATGTTCATCAACGAGAGTCTCTTAGAACCGTCTTCTTTCTTTCTCAAGATTGTCATGATGATGGATGGGAGAAGTGTGTATTAAAAAGGATTAGTTTGCTTTTTTTCCATATATATAAATTATCTACACAAGTGAGACATAAGTTATAGACACCTTTAAATTAAAATATATATATATTATGATATATAAAGTGTGTATATATGATAGCAGTTGATGGTGGGTGTGGGTCCATGATTAACGATCTTCGGCCCATTCATTCTCTCTTTTGATAGCAGCCTCTTCTTCTGGAGAGAAATCATTCACGATGTTGAACGTTCTTCTGATTTCTTCTGGGGATTTCCCTCTAATCATTTCAGCAACGACTTTACAACCAGCGTCCAATAGGGGTCTGATATTTAGGTAGTTGGCAGCTAAGATGATTTCATAAAGCATTTCTTGATCAACTTTCAAGAATTCTTTATCCCAATCATCAACAGGAGCAGATTTTCTAGAGTCCTCATCTTCGTCGTCTGGGAAGTTTGTGTCCTTGTGGTGGGTGGCCCAGTCTAGCACTTTCTGTAGGACTGTGGAACGAACGTTTGGAACAGGAATTGAGAAGGATTCGTTATCGTCATCGTCATCATTCTGGTCGGCCAAATCTGAAATCATGTTTTTGATGAGAACGGAACGTTCAGCAATCTGTTGGTCCACTTTAAATGGTTCTCCATCTGACGAGACGATTGTGACTTGAGTCATTTGTACTATTTTGTAGTATTTGTTGTAATTAATTATATATAAATAAAAGAATTAAAATTCGCCTCTAACTTTAATTTTACATCCAGACATTTATACAGAATAATAAGATTAAAATCACTCAAAGTTGGAATAAACACTCGCACTCAACTCATCCAATTCTCCCACTTGGTCCATCTCGTTCAAGTATTGGTTGAACTCTCCATTGGATTTGAATTCATTTGCACTTTTAGTAGAATTTGCCAGTAAAATTGCGAGTTTACCACCGTTTGGATTGATGTTTGCAATGAAGGTTGAAATACCGGTGGATAGTAGGCTCTTTAACACGATTAGACACGAAGAGGATGATAAGTATTGTTTCGTCTCATCGATTAGTAACCTCAACTCGGTGTTTCCTTCAATCTTGGAAACAGATTCATGATCTAAGATCTGTTCAATGACAAACATCTCAGAGTCCCTGGAAGGTAGTGTTGTGTCACTGATTGATATTTCAGCATTGATTGAAGAAATTGTATTGATTAACAACTGTTCAAACTCATCTCTTGTCAGTTCATCTCGAACAGAAACCGAATCAAAAACTTCACCAACTTTTAACATGATCAACTGTTTCAACCCAGACCATCCACGGTTTAGTAGCCACCAGCTGAAGGACAAGTACGCCTGTTCTGTTGTGTAGTTGTTGGATGCGCTGGATACGAGTCCATGTTTGTTAAGTCCAATCTTCATGGCATCTTCAAGGTATTCTCTTCTTGCCAGGATGTTTAGTTGTAATCTTGTCAAGATGATTAATAAAGCGTTTGAATAGAGCAACGTTAGCAGCTTACCAATCGATTCTACCTTGAGCTCGTTCCATAGTTGGTTTTTGGACTTGTTGATATCATCATTACTGACGTTACTCGTATCAGTTGTTATTGAATCACTATTCTTCAATCTTTTAGCTCTGAGGGAGTTGGTGATTGTGTCGACGTTGAAGGATTCGTTGATGGTTGATGCGAGCACCGGTGCAAGGGCCCAGATGGTGAAGAGAGAGTCCTTCTGTGTCTGTTCGAATCTTCTTCTGATTTGTTCTCTGTTGAATCTTTCTTCATTCAAGCGTCTTTGATGGTTTAAAAACAATGAATGAAGGTATCTCAACGAGAAGAAAAGTGCAGCGACTGTGACTGTTGTCGAGATTATTAGCTTCCGTCTGTTGTTGCGGATGAATCGTTTCAATGAAGAGAACATTTATTTGTGTATGTGTTTTTTTGGTATTTTGTAATCTACAAAAGAATCAAATATATAAAAATAGAGGTTTTATTTAGTTACCCGGTATTTATTTTTGCTTCTATTAGTGCTGGTAAGCTTCCCAAACGAAATAGCTGATGTCCTTAGAAACTCATTTGCTCTTTCCAACGCTTTCAAATCAGTCTCTTTCCTGCTCTTCTCGTTTTCTTCCAACGCCTGAAACCTCTTCATGTACGCCTTGACTCTGCCTAGGTCCTTCATTATTGGGTGTGCTTGTGTGTCCACTCCCAGTGATTTTAAGTAACTGAAGCACAGCGAGATCAGCAAGTACGCAGACCCATTAGCCAACTGGATGCTCTCTTGACCATCACATTCCTTTAGCTGTTCCAATAACGGTCTCGTCAGAATCGACTGCAGCTCTCCTTCGACGCCCTGCGCAGACGAGTGCAGTGCTCTCAAGTACTCCTTAACCACCTTGCTGTCGTCCATAAATAAATTTATACACCTGTATGATGTATGGTATTATTAACTGAATGGTTTTATTATCAAATATATTTTTTTATTTTATTTTTTTCTTATGTCCATTACATAAAAGATCATGAACAATGAAATAATGAACCCACAACCAATTCCACGCTCAGACACTCCAGCTATCATCAGCCAGCTTGCCTCCCTCTCACCAGCACAAGTTGACCAGCTCCAGAAAAAACTCCACCAGGATTACAAACTTCTGTCCAAGTCCTTCTCAACTGTCAGAGTCAAAAGAATAGATTCATATCTCTCTAAAATCAACGAGTACCAATCCAAATTAAAGAGAAACTACAACAGCTACCGCAACGTATCGTCCCACACACCTACCGTAAAGGACACCCCAACACTTCCACAACCACCAATTCTACCCTCTTTCCCATCGTTCTTCCCACAGGTGTTCCAATCAATCACAAATGACTTCCACCACGAACTACAAATAATCAACAACTCCTTCGCTTACGAGGCACAGCTCATCGAGGACGACGCAAGGGTCCAGTTATCCACCATCTGGCAAAGATACAACCAGAACAAAATTAAATACAAGAAATCTAAAAGAAAACGTCTCAATGATTTGAAATTCGATCTTTACAACGATTTCAATAACATCAACAAATTCCAGAAATCTATACAAGCAAACAATCGTTACAAGAAATCAACAAAGAAAGTCGGTGAATTCAGAAAGTCAAAATCAAAATCAAAATCAAACTTTTTAAAACATTCTACAATTAATAAATCAATAATCAAACATGATTTAATCTCTTCGTTATCAACAACTGAAATCTCTTCAGATTTGTCTCTATTATCTTCAAAGAGACCAGTGAAAATCAACATCAACCAAGCTGATCACGCATACTTTGAATCATCAAAGCAAACCTTATCACAAACTCATCCAACAGAATTAAAACCAACAATGACAGACCTCGTTAATCTACAACTAGAAAGCGGTGGTAATGTCACTCCAGTGGAATTCACAATGACAGATGAAGGTTCAAGAGATCGTACACTCAACAAGAGGAAAAAACAAATCGAAATGAGTAAATTAAAAAAATTACAAACTACTTCAAATCAATATAATAACAACGATAGAATATATCAACCAATGGCACCATTATTACAATACTCACCAATAATGTCCAACGTTCAACCAATGCCACAATATGGCAATAACATCATGTATCATGATCCAATAAGAAGAATGAACACGATCCCAAGTATCAATAACCTTACAGGAATATCAACTGGTACATTCTATCATAAGAAGACTAATCAACGTCGTGATGAGGATAAAGAAGCATTAAGTAAGTTCAACTCTAATAGATTGTGAGTTGTTATTGTGTATATGTGATACATATAAAGTGTCGAAATTAATCTTTATTGTATAAAAAAAAATTGTATATAAACCACTTCGGATATAATTTTACACTTTTATATAAATAATAACATACAAAAATATGACACTCACCCTCACAAATCCACAGATAATCAACCACAAATTTCTTGCTGAAATGTCAAGAGACCAGTACTATGCTCCACAACTGGTCTCAAAGGGACAATCAATTTTGATTAATCTTTGTATTGAAATAGAATCAAATAATCCCAAATCTTTATCTGAATTATACGATTTAACCCATGATGCAACTGAATCGTTCAATCAATTAGCTGATGTAGAAGAAGATGGTTATGATTTAGAAACTGTCGCTAGAGATTGTATTGCCGTTGATTTCAAATTCATTGCTGATGCTTATGGATTTAATGACGCTGATATAGAAGAATTGGTAGCAAACAGAGATTGGTAACGTGTCTTTTTGTGTATCTTTATTTAGAATATATATATATACAGTTTCTTTTAAAAGCTCTATTTATTGAATTAACGACAATGACTCTTATTTTAACATAAAGTCATAAACTAAAAGAAAAAAGAATTGATATTTAACAGAAATAATAGTGTCGAACAAATTTAAGAGAAACATATAAATTACAAATCAATTTAATTTCTTCTTTCTATTGACATCATTAGACTAACCTATTTGATGTGAAGTTTGCCAGATATAGGAATTCTCATGAACTCACAATATTTTGTAAAAAAATCGAATAATATCCTATTCATGAAGGTTTATATCCAATCACAGAAAAGTTGAAGATACAACAATAATCAATAGGAGTCAAATGAAATAGTTTCTCCTTTTTTAACTCCACACTTTTATGAATTTGAGATTATTGAAATTTCTCTAATTGTGTGTGAAATAATACTTGATTAGAACTATTCCGATGGCAAGAGAAACTCTAATCATAATCCTAATGATTATTCTACAGTATTAATTTGATCTGAATTGATGTTTGTAATATAGAATTAAAATAATTAATTATATTTTTTATTGACAACTCAGGTATATAAATATGTTTAAGCAGAGAAAGTGGAGTATGGAAATCAGTACCAGTAAATATGTTAATTTTATTATTATAATCAAATTATTTATTATAATATAAAATAATAATATTAATATTTCATATGAGGTAATATATCTAGAGTCTAGCACTAGTCATCATGATCGACAGAATATATATCGGAACATTTCATTGATCCGTCGGATATAATTATTTCAATATATGACGTCATAGATATTTTAAAATTGAGAAATTATTAATAAATATTGTATTGTATTGCGATTTTAATATTATGTATAATTATAGTAAATATATTGTTTAATCACTTCCATATCTTTCAATCCAATTGAATTTCACACTTATTTTCATTTCCATTCAGTAATTCACATATTTTTTACATAATCTTCCATCAATAATAATATAATTTTATTTTCCATCAACAAATATATTCTATAAAAACACATCCTTCACAAACAAATATACCAACTTCCATCAAATTATCACACACAAACTCAATCATCATGTCACAACTACTAGACACATTCCTTGCAATTACTGGATCAACAGATTCTGCAACTGCTCAACATTTCTTAGAAATGTCCAATGATAATCTTGATGTGGCAATCTCATTATACTTTGAACATGGTGCAACAACAACAGATAAATCCACCACAACCACCACCAACAACAACAATGATTACAACATGGATGAAGATTTTGAAACAGATGAACAAATGGCACAAAGATTGCAAAAAGAATCATATAAACATGTGGAAGAAGAACAAAGAGCTCCATTAGAAGCTCATCATGAAACTTTAGTTGATAATAACGGTTTATTCTCATCATTACACCAATATCACAACAGCAACATGCATAATGAAATCTTTGGAAATACAAGAAGAGGGGTTTTCAATCAAGTCGATATCGATGATGATGGTGGTATAATTCCCTTAAATGATGAAGATTCATCAGATGAAGATTTTCAACAACAATCAACCGAAAAAAAATTAGCAAGATTATTCAAACCTCCATTTGATCTAATCGAAAGAATTGATTTGAATGCAGCTAAAATTAAAGCAAGAAATGAATCTAAATGGGTATTAGTTAATATTCAAGATACTTCAAATTTTCAATGTCAAGTATTAAATAGAGATTTTTGGTCAAATTCATCAATAAAGGAATTGGTCTTAGAATATTTCATTTTTTTACAATATCATAAAGAATCAAGATTAGGAGAACAATATTCTCAATTTTATCCAGTTAATGATTATCCTCATATTGCCATTTTAGATCCAATTACAGGAGAAAGATTGAAAATTTGGGAAAAAGTTCCAAATGTAACTAATTGGATCAATGAAATTTATGATTTCTTAAATCAATTCTCTTTGGATCCTTCAGTGGCTAATCCTGTTGTTAAAAATGTCAATAAAGTTGATATCAACTCTTTAAGTGAAGAAAAACAATTAGAATATGCAATTCAAGAATCCTTAAATAAAAAAAACTCAAATACTGGTAATTCAAATGATCCAATTGATTTAGATTCTGATATAGAAGAAGACGATTATCAATCAATGGAAGAAGCTGAAGAATTGAAAGAATTAACAGATGCTCAAATAATCAAAAACATTAAACCACTAACTAAACAAGAACCAACTGATGGAGAAACAACAAGAATTCAAATAAGATTAAGTGATGGTAAAAGAATCATAAGGAAATTTAAATTAGATGATGATGTTAATGAATTATATTCATTTATTAAAAATCTTTTAATTAATCAACTAAATATTGATAGCAATGAGTTGTTTTTCGTTGTATCTTCACAAAGAGAAAATCTAATCTCTAAATTAGGTCAAACTATCAATGATGCTGGTTTAAAAAATGCAAGTGTCCTCGTTGAAGTCATTGAAGAATAGTGATTTTTTCTCAACTTATTAATCAAAACTATGCTCTTTACAACGGATATATATCATTCAGATGAAGGTCATTATAGAATACTTATTAAAAATAATCATATAGAGAGACAAAATGATGATTTAATTGTTTTTGATAATGAACCAAAAGTTTTAGTTGAAGATTGATTTTTACAGAGAAAAGGAAACTGTTAATAAGACAAATCTACTAAATGTTAGTATTAATTTAAACCTGTAGCAGTAATTGAAAGTCAGATCATAATATCAACAGCTAATACCTGAGGTAATGAGTAATAGTTATTTGTTATTAGTTTATTAAATTTCATTCATCAGTCCTAAAACTTATCTTTGTTACGGCTTAAAACAGTAGGACTCATCATAAATTAGGGTTAAAATCAATTAGAAAAGAAAGTTTTCACTATATATAGAGAGAACTTCCCCCAATTTCATATATAATTGTATATTAAAAAAAAAACTAATTAATTCTATATAAATCATCCACTGTTGAATTATCCATTGTATAATACAATCAAACATTAATCAACTATTCAATCATAGGTTTCATACAGCCAATCATCGTTACCACTCGTCCACTGCAATTGTTGCTTAATTTATTCAATTCCACAAACAAATTTTTATAGAATAACAGTAAAATTTAAAAAATTTTAATATATATTAGCTCCAGTGATATTTGTATTAATAGTATAAAATTTTATTGTGTGGTTGTTTCATAATTTACCAGAAGACTTAATTACTCGATCATTGCGCCTATATAGAGTTGTAAATAGCTTTATGAAAAGTGTAGGATTTATTAATTGACTAATAATATATAATTTTATTTATTAATTACAAACAATTATCCATTTATAATTAATTATAGATTTAAAATATTCATTATAATCTACATTCAGTATAGTCTGATGATTATTATAATATTATAATAATATAATACACCTAATTAGTTCACTGCTATCCTATTAATTAATTAAATAATTTAATTTCACAGCACCTCTTTTTAAACTCATGGATAGTTACTTCTTCAACATGGTCTGGAGTCTTCTAGCTCTAAATAAATCATTCATTGAAATTTCCATCATTGATCTGACTCTTCTAGTTTTTAGAGAGTCTCTTCTTAGAGTGTAATATAACCTTCCATGTGAGAAAAGTCTTTCAAAATCCATAGAACTTAAAGAGAAACTAATAACAGTGTTGAACATCATTTGTAACAAAGGATACTTTGATCCATTTTTTCCCCAAAATTCATCAACTGATAATTCAGATTCAGATACGTTTTCATCAAATAAATAAGATACCAGCTCCATATGGAGGATCTCTTGAATAACAACCTGAGTTTCACTAGTGGTATTCCAAGTTTTAATTTTGAATTCATTTTCTTCTTGATTAGCTGAGTTATCTTTTGAAGTTTTGGCAGCTATCGTGTTCTGAACATGAAATTTTGACAAAGGACCCAATTTTCTCTTTTTTTTTGATGGTTGTTTCATCTGCATTAAACACATTGTTAAATATCTGATTCTTGCAATTATGAACTACATAACCTTGATAAATTTTTGTGGGTAAAGTTCTTTTATTTCATTTTTAAATAATTCATTGAAAATGATTGTAGTCGTCTTAAACAATGGCCATAAGTTTTCATTGAAAAATATAACTTTTGATTCTTTAATTATATGGCCATCTGGAACTTGTAAATTAACCAACGATAACTTGTTATGGTTTAAAAGACTGGCCAAGATATAAAGGATAAAGGTTATTAGTCATAGATTATATAAGAAACGCGAAAAAAAACCTACAAAACGCGAAATCTTTCACACAACTTAACCATTAAGTTAGACTACAATAGATAATGTCGTTGGAAGAGGAACTCGCTGAGGATATCAACGATGAAATCATTACCAACAATAACGAAGATGCCCCAAAAGAAGAGAAAATGTTCAACAATGAACAAATCAAATCATATATTGCAATTCTAACTTCTGCTCTAGGTGGTATTGATCACACATCAGATTTGCAACCACCTCCTTATAAACTTGGTGATGAAGCATTATTATGTCTTCAAGATATTATGAAATGGCTGAGGACTTACGACGCTCGATCTAAGTCATGGAATGTGGCTGTTGCTTGTGCCGAAAGTGGGCTAGTTAATGATTTAGTTAGAATCTTATGTATGTGGGATGATTATTCTGAATTAAATGAATCTTTTTCTAAAATAAGTAAAGATTATGATAGGAAAATAGCTAATGGATGTTTGAAAATTTTAGAATTCTTATTAAGACCAATCGAATTAAAACAGTCAAAAATATTCAAAAATCAATTAAGTAATTATTATACATTGAAAAAACATGAATTGAACTATAAGAAACTGCTGATATCTTACAGAGATGGCCTTGTGTTCAAAGTTGTCATAAAACTAGCATTGCCTGTTCTATCAATCACAAGTCAACATAGAAAGAAAACAGAGCATGGTTTGATGAGGTTAGTTATTTTATTTATTAGAAATTTTTTGAAAATTGAACAAATGGAAAATTTGAAACAACAAAAACAAATAACCAAAGCTGTGGAAATCTCTGAAAATTTACCAAAAGGTTTGAAATTATCAGATATTGATACTGATTCATGCATTAAATGTTTTGAACGAAATTTGGTATTTCCTTTTATTTTAACACTATCATCAACGATTAACGAAGAATTTGAAAGTGATATTTTAAGTGAATTATTATTAGACATCATCTATATCCTAACTAAAAATCTAAGGCCACAAACTATATTGAAAGGAGAATCTCATGATCCTACTTCTTCATCTGGTGGAGATTTGAAATCTTTATTACTAAAAGAGGATGACATGAAAGTTCAATTTCAGAAACAAATATCGAGTAGACATGGAAGATTTGGTACATTATTATCAATAAAAACCTCAGGAGTTGATAGACTAACAATGTCAAACGTTGGAAATTTGATAAGTTCAAATAAAAATAAAATTAAAGACTTTGAAAAACATAAAACTTGGAAAAAACCCAAAAAATTCAATTATTATCTAAATGAAGAAGTAATATTTCCAGAATCTTCAATTTCCAATACTTCTAAACAAATTTTCACTGAATTTATAAATGATTTTATAGATGGTGCTCTAAATCCATTAGTCAAAGTTATTCTAAGAAGATTGACATCTGATGAAACGTCGTTAAAAGACTCTGATTCATCAATTGAATTTAAATTTCAATATTTAATGATTTTTGCATGGTTTCTAAAGTTTCACAGATTAAGAAACAGTAATGATAAAGATGGTAATTTTGGTTTAATTGGTAATTTCATAAGTGAAGAATCATTAATTTTACTTTCAAAATTTTTAATTCAAAGTGAAGAATCAAAGAATTTTTTATTAATTCATTCTTCAATAATTGCATATAATGAACTTTTCCATTTAATTACATCAATGTCAAATTCAGTCAATTTAGAGTATAAAGACATTTCAACAAATTTAAAAGAAAGATATTTCCATAAACAAGAAATATTAAATTCAATCAAACATTTAATTCAAAATTCTTATAATAGAAATTTTCAATTCATTGAAACTGTTGTTGAATTATTAGATAATTTATTAAGTTTATTTGAGAATTATTCAAATGAAGATACAAAATTAGTTATAATTGGGAAAAAATCAAGAAATTATAAAAAAATCATCTCATTAGAATCTGAATTAATCGATAATTTCAAACCTCAATTTATTGAGTCATTAACAACTAAAGAAATTTCAGAACTTGATGATTTGTCAGAAACTTTAACTAATCATAGAGAAATATTATTTGAAAAATTACAAAACAGATTCATTTCATCTAATTTAGTAGAAACTTATATCCAATATTTGAGAGCGTATAAGGATCTTCCAGATAAATCATTGAAGAAAGCATTGAAGTATTTACATAGAGTTTTTTTCAAGGCAAAGAACTATTCCTTGTTATACAGATTAGATTTTTTGAATTTATTACATACTTTATTATCAGAAGATGATGGATTATCAAGAAATTCTAGTATTAGAAATCATTTCCAGCAGTTTTTGAATAAATTCATGAAACAATTTAAGAAGCATTTAACAAAATCAGACAGTTTATTTATTGAAGTTTTATTCCCAAAACCTTTGAAATCATTCTCAGATTATAATCATTATCTAGAAAATGGAACGAGATTAGTAAAAACTTCTAAAATTTTAAAAGTTACCAAAACAATTGAAATTAAAGGGGATTTTTCATTAGAAACAATCATTCAAATCTTAGTCGCTTCAATGATTGATGATGATAAATTGGAATATATCACATGGTTAGGTTATGAATTTGATAGAGTAATTGAATCAAGGATATTAATGGAAGCACCAATAGATCCAAATTTCCCAAATCAACAAAATACAAATGAATTGAGACCAGTTATAATAAAATCAGATGATGAAAAGTTTATGAAAACTTTAATAACAGAACCTAAACTAAGATATATATTGAAACTATCACAATTCAAACTACCTCAAGATTCAACAAAAGATTGTGTTTTCCCAATAACGTCTTCTGTTAATGAATTGAAAGAAATCAATGATATTATTAAACGGGCACTAATCACACCTGTTGAATTACCATATGGTAAAGTTGCCAATGATTTCATCATCATTAGAACAATGGATAACGAATTATACGATGATAAAGATAATGATTCTTATGAACCATTTCAAAATGATTCAATGGATGAATTTCTTTCTCATGGTGAAGAGTCAGATAGCGATCAGGAGAATGTCTTTGGTGATAATGATTTAATTGAAGCATGGGATGAATCAAATGTTTCAAATTCTCAAAAAGGTGTTGCTCAAAAGAAAAATTTAAAGAAAATTGGTAAAAGTCATGGAATTGAAAGAGAACGTAAAAGAAAATCCAAGGCAAGTACCAAAAAGAAAAGAGCAAATAGATATGGTGCTGTTCCAATGCATGATGTTTCAGATGTGGAAGAAGATATGAATACAGTCAAGAAGAAACAAGTGATGGGTTATGTATCTTCTAAATATGTTGTTGATTCAGATGATGAAAGTGATGAAGAATCAGATCGGTTATTTTTTGAAAAAGAACTAAAATTACGTGCTTTCATTGAAGAAAATTCTGGAGTTTTAACAAATGATAAATTGAATGAATTTTTAAGAAATAATAATCATAATAAAAATAATGATGATCAAAATGTTTATGAAGGTGTTAATAATAAAAGAAATGGTGAAATTTTAGAATCTCCAAATCATAAAAAACAAAGAATTATTGAGGAAAATGATAATTATGATAAATCAGAAGAAGAAGATGATGTTGAACAAAATTCTCAAAAATCAGTTACTCCATTAATTGATAACGAAGAAGAAGAAATAATTAAAGATGGGTTGACTGATGGTAATGTTGAATTCAGTGATGATGATTTCAATGATGAAGATAAGAAAGTCCAAGAATCAAAAGGTAAAGAAGAAGAAGAAGAAGAAGAAGATAATGAAGAACAAATTCAAATTAAAAAGCGTCCAAAGATCGTATTCAGCGATGATGAAAACGATGAATAACTTATTTTTTTTTTTTTTTAAAATGATAAGTGAATAGTTCTTACTCTTAAAATATTTGATGTATAAATATATCTAAAGATGTAAAAATTAAACGATACAATGAGACTCATCACTTCCATTAATTGCATTAATGATAGTTTGAGTAGATGAAATTATCAAAATTAAAAATCCAAATAAAATACAACCCCAATATGGTAATTTTTTTAAATTTGATTTTGAATCACCAGTTAATCTCAAATTACACAATGGGGGTAAAATATATGCCATAATAGATGCGGTTGTTGAGCCAATCAATTCAAATAAAGCCCCTAAATTACAAGTTGTTAATGAAATACCCATTGTTATGGAAACTAATGTCAATGTTAAAATGATATGATTTTTCTTTGATAATTCTAATGAAACTGGTTGATTTATATAAAATAAATCTCTTAAAACATCTCTTAATACAAAAATTTCTAACGGGAATGTAGTCAACATATTAAAACCAAAGCAAAATCTTGCAACGTTAACAAAACCATCGTCACTAGGGAAATTATTTAAAATATTACCTTTTGTTTTATCTTTGAATATTATAAACCCACCAAATCCAATCGTTCCTATGGCTAACATTGAAACAAAACAAGAGGCATGTGTTAATTTGTTGAAATTATTTAAACTTGGATTCTTTAATGAATGAAATATAAAACTTGTATTATGATGACACACTAAAGCAAATGAAATAACACTAATACCTTGGAAAAACCTTGGTGTAATTAATATTGATGCAAGGGTGAATGAACCTCTATATTCTGAGGGTAATTGAGGACCTCTTATCAACACTATAATGATGATAATAGCCATACTTACTAGGGCCAAGGCACTTGCTTTTGCTAAATTGGAAATATCTTTACTTAATGATAAAGGTAATGATATGGTTAAAGTGACAAAGATGATAACGAAATTTCTTGATAGAATGAATCTTAAAAATGAATTATCTTGATAATTATTGAAAAAAGATCTTAGTATATGAGGAATTGTATCACCAATGATAATACAAAATCCAATAGCACCACCAAATGCGAATAAAGCTTGAGTTAATATGATTATAAATTTACCCTTTTTACCAAAACAATGATCAACAGTGTCTTGATAAGTGTCCTTTCCAGAAAGTTTCAAATTTATAACGATTAATCTTATTGTGAAATCAACTAAGACAGTCAGTAACAGCAACCCGAAAGCACCTCCAATCAGCCCACAATTACTCATTGCAAAAGGAGTTCCGATGGCTCCTGCACCAAGGATAGAGTTCGCCATGTTCATGAAGGCCATCTTCAAGTTGGATTTGTTCGTTATGTCATCAATATCGTCGAAACTGAACGGTTCTTGTTGATAGTCTAATTCTTGTATTTGTGGCTGGACTTCATAATCAAGAGAGTCTAGATCACTGAAATTGTCCAGTTCAAAGTCATCATCCTGTGTGGATGAGGCATTCGGTACTGCGTGGTGGGCTCCAGGAAGCTTCTTGTACTCTTGATTCATGTCTTTATCTTACAAATTCAAGGAAAACAATTTTTTTTTTTTTTTTATTATTTTTGTTATCCGGGGTTGTTAGTCTCATCACAGTACGCCTGTTCTCTCTAGCACTTTCTCGTAAACCAGCGACAACTCCCCGTCAAAGCCTTCAATGTTCTTCCCACTGAACTCTTCTCCTAAAAGCAATCTGGTTTGGTGTGCAATGCTGCCGATTCTGACCTTTTCTGTGCCAGAAGCCTTCCCTTTACCAGATATTCTGCCATCAATGAGCCTGGAGAACTTCTCGTCAAGATTATCTAGCAGGGAAAGCAGCAGTGGAGCCTCTGACTGTGTCAAGGGCACTCGCAGCAATGCATCGAGTGGTAAGACTGCAACAGCGAGCAGCAAATCAATCTGGCCAAACAGCTTAGAGTCGCCTTTACCGTCAGTCTCATCATCACCAATGGACAACCAAATGAAGTTGATCAGTTTCATTATATCCTGAAGAGCTGGTGCCAGAGACGAGTAAGCTAGCGTGTTTAACGAGGATTGCACTAGTTTCCGTTGTATCTGGAGCTGCTGTTCTTCCACGTACGTGATGAATCTCCTCTGTTGAGCTTTTGTTAATGGCTTCACTGTGTCTGTCTCTGTCTTTATTTCTGGGTTGAGTTCAAGGAAGTCCAGTTCTTCGTTATCAATTGGCTCTGAAGGGACGTCCTTCATCTCTGCGTCTCCCTGTGGATGGAGCGGACTTCCCGGAGCGTCAGCATAGTCCGCAGTACGTGACATTGACATTTTGTTCCTTAAGTTGCTTTGTAAAGGAAATTAAAAACAATCTTTTTTTTTTTTTGAAGAAAAAAGTATCACTAAAAAAAAATATATAAACAAATCAATGCAAGTTCCAGGACCTATCAAGTACCTGTTCGACACTTTCCCGCTAAAGACACACCCAGCAGTTCCACAGCAGTCCTCTGAGGAAAAACTGCACATTGAGAACAGACTATTCTCGTATTCGTCCAGTGCTACTTCCACTTCCATCAATAACTCATCTCATTTCAAGTTAGGTGTTTATAATGTCACACAGACTGACCAATCGACTTACATTGCAACTGATCCACTATGTTTGACTGCTGAACTAGCGTTGTCCTTGCAGCACGATATAAAGCTACCCAAATTCAACAACAATCATCATATTTCAAACAACTCTTTATTCCTTCTATCCCACAATTCAAATAAACAGGGTCAGTTACCAATCTACATTGAAGAAAAAACATCCCAATCCAAGAGAATTGTCAGAGATTATCAATCCATAAATGATTTGTATTGCTCTAAAGTTGAATCTAGTACTGAACTGATGTTGATTACCCTATGTGATTGTGTGTTATATGATTGGTGGACTTGCATGGTTTTGTTGAATTTGACACCTGCACAACAGTCAGAGATCTACCAGTTCTCAGATGGATCAGAAGGCTCCAAACTGACTAACAGATTATCATTACATTCGTTATTAACTAATCTATGTTTCAGAAATGGGTTTAATTTCAGAAATCCTAATGTAACCAAACATTTCCAGTCATTGATCCCCAACAGTGTGTCCAAGGACGCAATCAGTAAAGAGAAGAACAGAGTAATGGTAGAGTTCACTAGGGCAATCGAGGATTTGAATACTATATTGACTGAAAAAGGTACTACTTTCTTCAAAGGTGATGATGGACCGGGATTACTCGATGTCAAGATTGCCAGTTATTTGATACTGGTTGATAAGTTTTTCAAGCATCTCGATGTGTTTCCTGTACTCTCCCAGTACCCTGCACTGGCCACACACTCTCAATCGGTGCTCAAAGTGTGCTTGTTGGTTGGATATGGAGTGTAAAAAAGTGAATGAAATATATAAATATTACATAATAATTACATAATAAGATTTTTTTTTTTGCCTCAAAAACAAAAAAAAAAAAAAGAATTCGCGGAACTTTTTTTTTGTTTCAGGAATTCAACATGAAACAATTCTAAAACGTTTGAAAGATTTGACTTTGAAAGCTTTAAAACTTCCTTCAAATCCACCTTGATTCTGTTTCAAGTCAAGTCTCTTACTCATAATAAACTGTCAGAAAGAGTGTCCCCCCCTATTCACTACTTCCACTCGTTTGAAAGCCCACACTACTCATTATTTATCTATCATATTTATAGGGTAACATAAGAGAATGAATCCAATAACTTCACAGAATATCACAACGGATAACTTGTCTCCAGAGAAAGTTGTTGAAAACATAAGATTGATAGAAGATGTCAAGTTTTTTCTGGTCACGGCTCCTACCAACTGGCAAAAGAACCAAATAATTAGACGTTATTACTTAAACCATGATGAAGGGTTTGTTTCTTGTGTGTTTTGGAAAAATTTATACTTTATAACAGGAACAGATATAGTCAGATGTATTGTTTATAAGTTCCAATTACTAGGTCGTGAAATTCTAGATAGGAAAAAGTTTGAAGAAGGTATCTTTTCAGATTTAAGAACTTTAAAATGTGGTTCCAATGCAGTATTAGAAGATTCAAAATCTCCATTCTTGAATTTCCTTTATAAAAACTCATGTTTAAGAACTCAAAAGAAACAAAAGGTCTTTTATTGGTATAGTGTTCCTCATGACACTTTATTTGCTGATGCCTTAGAAAGAGATTTGAAGAAAGAAGCAAGTGGTGGTATTGGTACAACAAAGGCTAAATATGAACCATCTTTATCATTCACTTACAACGATAAAATCTCTTTGAATGAACAACTCAATGCATTAGTTGAAGAGCAAACAAAGATTAATGGAGTTGATGATATTTCAACTTCAACTTTAGATGGAAATGAAACTCAAGAAGAAGATCATTCTCCAATAAATAATAAAAAACCATGTACTTTTATCATCAAAGAAGAAAATAATACTCCTGTTGTTGAAGCATCCAATTTTGATGATGATTTCCCATTAGATTATTTCCCTCAAGATGATGCTTTATCATTCGATCCTCAAGTGTTCTTTAATCCTCCAAATGACAACTTTGATGATTCTTTATTAATTGACCAAACTTATACAAAGACTCCATTTAGAGAGACATTTGGTGATAAAACTATTCAAAACAATAAAAATAATAATGAAGTTTATGGTGATTTTTTATCATCGCCAATTGCTTCAGTTCCATACTTTTTACAACAGCAAGGAATTTTCTCAAATCAACCACAGTCTGCAAGAAATACACATTTCTTAAATCCACAACAATACATCCAAAAGCATTATCCTCAAATAACAAATGCTCAATATTATGATAGTCAACTATCCGGAGAACCTTTAGATTTAACAAGTTATCCAGATGATTATATTCAACAAATTTCACCTCAACAAAACTTCCTACCACCTGCGTTTTATGGTAATTTACCTGTTCAGCAACATTCAATTTCTATGATCAATCAAATGTATAACGATCCTTATTCATCACAAGTGATTGATCCGCAATATTTATATCAAATTCAAGAATCTGAAGATGGTAATGAATCATATGATATTGGATATCCCCCTCCTCCTCTTCAACCGTTTTATCAAGTTCCTGGAACAGCCGGCGGTAACCTGATGAGAATGGTATCACCATTCACCAACTATTTCCCATCTTTTGAAGCTATGAATCCACCTAAATCAAGTAGAAAAAATAAATTTCCATCAAAGTCTGTCAAGGGGAAAGTTGGTAAGAAGAATGATTCAAAAAAGAATAATAATTCAAGCAGTGGTTCGAAATTAAATAAGACAATACAGAAGGGAATCGTTAAGATAAAAGTTGAGCATGAAGAAGATACTCCAGTGCCCGAAGATGCTGAATCTGAAGTTGATGAAGATGATGAAGTGAATAATTCATTACCAACACCAGAATCCACTGCATTTAACGACACCAAGCAGTCAACCAGTGAAGGTACAGAAGTAAAATAGAAACACTCGATAATAGATATATACATAGTAAATAATAATGATAATTCAGTTCTTTTTCTTATTGTGTCAAAAGTACAAAAGTAGAAATTCGCACCCTCGAGATTTTTTTTTTTAAAAATCCTTCCGGAACTTTCACAGATTTCAAAAATTTTGTTTCAAAATTCCCCCAGGCATAACCATTTGAACACTCACAAAGAAAGCACTTTATCTGGTACATCTCTGCTCGTTCAGGATAAACTCAACCATTCACATTCAACAGGAAGAAATTCAACACGGAAAAAAGTGTTTTTTTTTTTTTTCAAACACCTCAGCGGGACGTTTACTTTTTGTAGGTAAATCCCCTATAGAGTTATTATTAGTCACACTACATCTAAACAGGATTTACAATCGCCCAAGTGGAATACGGTGATATATTTAACTACATAGACACCTGGGATCGGATCATAAAAAGCCTCTGAGAGACATTATCACTGTTAGTGTCATTCATATCTTGCGCCCCTGATAATCATTATCACATTTTTTTTTTTGTGCCAAAATCAGTTTGGAATATTCTAGAAAATATCAATTACATCAAAAAATTTTACTGGTTCAGTTGGTTTCATACTTACTGGCTATTAGAGAGAATTTAGAGAGAAAGATATAAGAGCAAGAATATACCTTTCATCATTATATTATCATATTTACATCAATTTAATTACTCTTTCCAGCACATAAATAGAAGGGACTGTCTGTCTTCTTCATAAACACTTCTACATTCAAAACCTTTGCAATAGAATAAGGGTTCATATAAAAGACTGATATTTACTTATATTATTCACCACTATAGCAAATCGCATCATCCTTCATTTAATTGGTTCATGATTTTAAATTTATCCCAACATATAATAAAACTACATTTATAACCAGATTCAATCTATCTACTTGTGTGCTCATACGTGTTTATATTTTTTTTTTGTTCTTATACAACCACCCTTTAGTCGATTTCATTTACATTTACATATCATCATTACTACATTTACATTTACATTAGTTTATTTACATTTCAACTGCATTTGATTTTTTACTCTTCATCTCATTAAAAAAAAAAAAAAATCACCAAAATTATCATCATCATGGCTACAGAATATGAACTGTATAAAGAAGGTGGGTTGTTAAACAACAGATATCAAAAGTTAGAAGATATTTCTAAAGGTGCCTATGGTATTGTTTCACTTGCTAAAGATATAACTGTTTCAAAACTAGTTGCAGTTAAATATATCTTTAAATTGGATGATGAAGGCGCTCCTAAAAAGAAGGATTATGGAAATCTCTCAAAGTCTGTTAAAAAAATGGATTCTGAAGTTTGTGAAGAGGCTTTACATGAAATTGCAATCCATGAAAAATTAGGTAGTCATAAATATATCATTGAATTACTTGATTGTTTCAATAGTTTCATTATTCTTGAGTATTGTTCAAGAGGTGATTTATATGAAGCGATCCATGCAGATGTTGGTCCTTCCTCAACAAGAGATATTGTGAACGTCATGCTACAATTGATTAGTGCTGTTGAATTTGCTCACTCTAAAAACATTTATCATCGTGATATTAAACCTGAAAATATTCTAATTGCTAATGATTGGACAATTAGACTATCTGATTGGGGGTTAGCTTCTCAATCAAGATATTGTAATGATTTTGGTGTTGGTAGTGAAAGATATATGGCGCCTGAACTATTTGATGAGATTAATTTACAAATTTATGACGCAGCAAAATGTGACGTTTGGTCAATTGGTATCTGTTTATTGAATTTAGTTTTCAGAAAATCCCCATTTACAAAAGCGAATGAAAAAGATAAATCTTTCACTTATTTTGCCTGTAATAGAGAAGCTTTATTTGATATTTTTTCAACAATGTCTTATGATTTATTTACTGTTTTACGTCATTCATTAGCAATTGATCCTGATAATAGAGATTTAGGTAAAATGAAGAATGAGTTATTAAACGTTCAAAGTTTAACAATTGATGATGATTTAGAATTTATTGAAAATGATGATGAAGTTGCCACAACAAAACCAATGGATATTGAAAAGCCATCAGTACGTCATTTGAAATCAAAGGAAAAAGTATTTGAAACTCAAACTCCAAATACTCATATTGCTGATCATTTTCAAAATTTCAAGAAACAATTCTTTAATAGAAAAGATTATTTCACCCCTCCTTCTGATGGCTCTCAATATTTACAAAATTATGGAAATTCAAGGAAATCAAGAGTTTATCAACCACCTCATCAAAGACCTTCAACTCCAAAATCTGCTAATCATTTGATTCAACCAACTAATAAAGTTAATGGTAGACATAGAAGATCTTTTAACTCATTTTCCAATCATACTATTACTTCAGGCAAATATGTCCCACCAAATTTAAGATCTCCTCCAAATAATTCCAAAAATTTGTCAAGTACCGTTGTTGATGAAGCAGTTTTCGAAGAAGATGATGAAAATGAAACTTCCTCAACTGTTGATGATGATTTATTTGTTATGGAAAATAGTGATTTATTAACCAAAAGTAATGACATTACCAAATTGAACCATTTAGTTGCTAATATCAGTTTGGAAGATGAATATAGTGATTCATCATCATCTGTTCCATCGTTAATGGCACCAATTAATGTGCATGAAACAAGAGTTTCATCTAAATTGAGCAATGAAACAAGCCTAAGAAATGATAGATCAAATGATTTCCAACGTCGCAATTCAGTCAATTCAAATTCAAGTAATGGCAAGAAAGTTTATGTACCTCCTCATCATAGAGAAAATTTCCAGTCTCATTGGAACACTTCAACTTGGAATAATTTCAACCAAAATTATAAACAAAAACATGATGTTCATAACAACAACGTTAAGAAAAATAGTGGTAATCTTCGTCATCACTATCATCATAATAATAACTGTAGAAGACACAGTGTTCCTGTATTAAGACCGGATGATGTTATTTCAAGTTCTGTCCCTACTAATAATAAATCAACATGGTTCAATTATGGGAATAAAAACAATAACAATGGTTTCACTAATAATTTAGATCGTACTTTTGAAGAAGATGATTATGAAGTTGTTGGTGAAGATGAATTTTTAGATGATGATTTTGAAAATGATTTATATCAAAAATTTGCATCAAGAGTTGGTAAATATTCAAATTTTAATCATGGTAAATCTAATGGCATTATTAAAGAATTCGATGAAGGTTATGAATCTAAGGCAAATAATTTGAAAAAAAATCATAATATTAATAGTGCTGTTAAAACTTAGAAGTATATATTTGAACTTTGAGCTGTTTTTTTTTTTGTTTTTGTGGGTTAACTTACATTTTTCATTTTCATTTTATTTCTATTTAAAAATATTTTTGTTCTTTCTTTGAACTAGGAACTGAAACCTCATGTTTAAGGAATAAATTTTAATGTGTTTACGAAATTACTTTTACATCCCTTTTTATTGATACTGTTTTTATTGTATTTCATTTTATTTTTTTTGAAATTTTTTTTTTTGGTCAATATTTTTTTTTTTCATTTAAAGAAATGATTTTTAGATATTGGAACATAAATATTATAACTTCCATTTGAATTCTACTCGTAGTCATACTATTTTGGATATACAATTTCCATATTTCTATATATTATTTTTTTCAAGTTTTTCATAAATCTCATTTCAGAAGGAAAATAACACCGGTGATTAAAATAAATGCAATACCAGCATAATTCTTTAATAAACTCGTTTTATCATTTTCATTTTTAATTTTGATGATGTTGGTATTGAAAGAATTTAAAATCGAATTATTAACATTCTTAACATGTTTCATATTGACATTATTTTCTTTCTCCTTCGAGGGATGAGTTAATAGATATAATAAATCATCTTCAATCTCATCGTTTACAACATTTTGAACGTTTCCGAAAAACTCAGTAATTAAAACATCTTTTGGATCTCTTTGATATAGATCTGTTCTAATACCTGCATTGGAATGAATGTTTTCAAATGTATAAAAATCAAATAAATCTTGTAATGAAGCAGTTGAATTTTTATAAATGTTTGATTCTAAAAATTCTAAATTATAATATGTGAATCTATCAATAACTGCAACACCAATATCAACATCACTATGATGAGAATATGAAGACTCATCTAATCTTGAAGATCCCACTGCTAAAATATTTGGTGAATAAAATTTAGAATACATTGTGTTCGCTTGACATGTATCAATCATGAAGAATATCTCTTTATAACGTTTCTTTTCATGCATTTGTTCAAATGCATCTGCAATATCCCAAGAACTTATCTCTTCAGCATCTTGAAATTTTAAAAATTCATTCCCACCATGACCTGTCATGTAGATAAAAATATTTGAATTTTCATCAGTTAACAATCTTTTGGATCTTGGATGATCTGGACCCCAACGATCTGTTAATAACCTAATGAAATTCTCCACTGTCACTTCATAACCTCTATAATCAACTTCAATACTATCACCATATAAATCAATTCCTCTATCTTGGTTATTGAAAACTGAGCCAGCAAATAGATTTCTTGGATTACAAGCAACGTCATCACTAAGCATTAATATTATCTGTGAATCAGGAATCCCTAATCTTTTAACGGTTCTGTACATACTTAGTACATTAGCCATATGCCTATAATTGAACCAAAATCTTGAAGTTGACACCAATACAGCCCAGTTGTTGTTGTGTGGAGCACTATCATTCTCTTGAGCAAATACAAAACCTTGAAGTAATGCAATCACCAAAGTGAAAAGCACGTTAAGTCTCATTATTTCTAATGATTTTTTGTGAATCTTTCTAAGTTTCTGATAGATTTGTAATTTGTGTGTTTTGTTGATGAGAGGTGTCCGGACCGATTCAATACAGATTATGTGAAACGAATTTCTGTGGTGGTGATGTTCAACAGTGCTTGATTTGGTAGGTTAGATGCTTTTTAGAGGTGCTAAAGTAAAGATAAAGCCTTTGTTCAATGGTGTTATAAAGTCATGGACAAGTCAATTTTCTACTTCTTCTTTTTTGACAATCCAAAGATTCAAATTAAGATCATATCAAGAAGAATGTATAACCTCGTGTGTTGATGAATTAGCCACACGATCAAGAAGAATAGCTGTGAGCCTTCCAACTGGTGCTGGTAAGACTGTTATTTTTACACATTTGATAGATCAAGTCAAACCTAAGGATGGTCAAGGTGATAAAACGATGATTCTGGTACATAGAAGAGAATTGGCGTTACAAGCAGCTGAAGTTTGCAAAAGAGCATATCCTGATAAGTTAATTGAAATTGAAATGGGTAATTTCAAAGCAAGTAAAAATGCTGATGTTGTGATTGCATCCGTTCAAACATTAATTAGAGGAAGATACAATAATTTTGATCCAGAAAATTTCAAAATGATTGTTATTGATGAATGTCATCATGCGGCAGCTGATTCATATACTGAAGTCTTAAGATATTTCAATATAAATGATAGTGAATCTAAAATTGCACTAGTTGGTTTTTCAGCGACTTTAAGAAGAGAAGATGAGAAAAATTTGGATGAAACTTTTGATAAGATTGTTTACCACTTAAGTTTAGAAAAATTGATTTATGATAAGCATTTAGTTGATGCTAAGTTCACTACTGTCACTTTACCAAAAGCTGATTTGAGTAAAGTTAGATCTGCCAGAGGAGATTTTGTAATCAGTGGGTTATCATCTGCTGTCAATAACACTGAAAACAACAACATTATTTTGGGAACTTACCTTAATTTTGCAAATAATCATAATGTTAAATCAACAATGTTATTTGGTGTTGATATCAAACATGTTGAATCACTTTGTGAAGTTTTTAAAACCAATGGTGTTCATGCTGAATATGTAACTTCTAAAACCAAGAAAGATATACGAGATAAAACAACCCAGGAATTTAAAGCAGGAAGAATTTCTGTGTTAATGAACTGTGGTATTTTCACGGAAGGTACAGATATGCCAAATATCGACTGTATTTTATTAGCTAGGCCAACGAGATCTAAAACCCTATTAATTCAAATGATTGGTCGTGGTTTAAGATTACACGCATCAAAAGAATTTTGTCATATTGTTGATTTCGTCGGTATAAATAGCAGTAATGTCATCACAGTTCCAACTTTAAGAAGCTTACCACCTGGATATGAAGTAAAAGGATTATCATTCAAACAAATGGACGAAGAGAAACTAAAGTTAGAAGAACAAAATAAACTAGATGATATACAAAACAAGAAAAAAAAAGAAGAAGAACGTTTAGCAGAGTCAAAACAAGATGAAGAAAAATTAGATGAAATCCAAGATAGAATAAATAGAGCATCATCTTGGAAAACTGATAATATTGAATATTCGGTTGATAAACTTGAACTAACTACTTTTGAAAATATCCATGACTTCATTACACTATCATCAACTAACAAAGACCCCGATTTTGTTCAAATTTTAACATCAAGATATCCGTGGGTTAGAGGACCTACTAAAAACGTTTGGGTCTTAGATGATCCTAAGCCTGGGTCAAGCTCCCATTTTAGATTACAGATTCATCCAAATGGCTTGAAAAAAGAGTTTTTACAGGATATTTCAAATACTGGCCACTGCACATTTCAGCAAGACTTATTGAAAATCGAGGAAAAACTTTATACGTTAATTAGATTCACAGAACGTGCTGATTTCAAAAATAGAAGACATTATTATGAAGAAAGATGGGAAAGGGAACTTTGTTGTCCAATATCTTCAAGAATTACAGATCAATTAATTTATATTGAAAATTTATTCCCACTTTTAGCAGGATATAGAAAGAGAGATCTAACCAAATTTGCACCATGGAGAGAGACAGAACCAACAAAATCACAGATTAAGTTATTTGATAAATTTGTATCCAAATCATTAACAAAAGAAGAACTAGAAAATCTTGAGAAAAACAGATCGAAACTAACAAAAGGAATTGTTTCAAATGCATTACTTGGATATAATATTTTCAGAAAACAAGGACTAAAACCAGCATTACCAAAAAGCATTTTACAGTAAATATATATTCGAAATCATGTCTATAGAGTTTTACTAATATAATTAATGAATTACTCATTGTAAGGATCAATCCAACCAGTGTCAAGAAGATATAAACATTTCTCTATTTTTAATTGAAACTGAAGGCTAAAGGAATATATCTTCACCTTGCTTCAAAAACGAGACCTATTTTTCTTCCCTCCATTTTCCAACAATTCAGTATCGGAAATATCCACAGCCCAGAGTGAAGAGTCCACTGTCCAGATCACAGAGAGTGGTCCTGGGCCCTGGAAACTCTTCTCAAAATAAATTCAATAACAGGTTGAATCGCTTCAGGACAATTCTTACACAAAGCTTTTGTCCATACAAAATTTCGCGGGACAAATTGGACTTTTTACAAAATTTGGCGAATTTTAGAAACTGTAAACACAAAACAATTCCAACCAACAGATAAACGGGAACATCTTTCAGGAAATGACCACAATTGACGGGCATCTTATCGGGAAGCCACATCGAAGAATCATGGCCATAGATGAAGTTACAATTGTTGTTAAAGAATGTATCCTAATATCATCTTCAATGAGGAAAATCTCAAAATATTCACAGTCAGGCGTTGCTGCTATACTTGGTGGTAGTACCTCTGACTTGTTCAATGATCAGAGTGAATTTGGAAAATTTGGATTAAACTCATCTAGCTCTACATCTAGCACATCAAATGATCCTTTACTATCAGGTTTCATACAATTAAGATTAATGCTGAATAGTTTACAAGATTTATCGACAGTTGATTCATTGACACTACTGCAACCTTTCCTATTGGTTATCAAATCCAGCTCGACAACAGGTAGTATTACTGCGCTAGCATTAGATTCTGTCACGAAATTTATCAACTTCCAGATCATTTCAAAAGAATCAAAGAACTTTAGTTTTACATTAACTCACATCATTCATGCATTAACTCATTGTCGATTTGAGGCTTCTGAGCAATCATCAGATGATGCTGTTTTATTAAAAGTTTTAAGATTGTTAGAAGTTTTAATAGATTCTGATTTGGGTAACATCCTATCTGATGAAGTTGTTTATGAAGTTGTTCAAACTTCGTTATCTTTAGCGTGTAATAAAAGAAGAAGCGAGGTATTGAGAAAAGCTGCTGAATTAACACTTTATGGTATTACAAACAAAATATTCTCAAGACTTGATGAGATTGAACCAGAAAACTATGATCATGTCGTTGAAGAAACCCAAGATTTTTCAAAAAATAAATTAAATGATGATTTGGGCCCAAATGAAGAAGAATCCTCGCATAAAAATTCAATTGATGTCCCGAAGAATCTAGAAGCTCCGTTTGGGTTGGTGTCTATCAAACAGTTTCTAGGGTTATTAATTTCCATGATTTCTCCAGAGAATCAGTTAAACCATACAGAATCAACTAAGGTTTTTGCGTTCTCTCTACTTCGTACAGCAGTTGAATTATCTGGTGATAAATTTCATAAATTCCCTTCATTATTGAATTTTTTTGCTGATTCCGTCTTCAAGAACACCTTGCAAATGATTAGGAATGCCAATTCTTTACCATTACTACAAGGTGCATTGCAATTATTTACAACCTTAGCATTATCTTTAGGTGATTTTTTACAACCACAAATAGAATTAACGTTGAGAACCATTTTCAAGCTAGTTTTACCAACAGACCAATCCAAAGATAAGTCAGTTCAAAAATCAGGTAAGTCAACTCCGGACGTAAATCAAAAATCAAATGCTGCTAAAGAAATTATGGTTGAAGAAATTTCAATTTTATGGTCAAGAGCTCCAAACTTATTTGTTCAGTTATTTATAGACTTTGACTGTAATTTCCATAGAGAAGATTTATCAATTCAGTTTATCGAATTTTTATCACAACTAGCACTACCACAATCAGCATTATACACTTCGGATTTTGTTCCACCAGTCTGTTTAGAGGGTTTATTAGCATTCATTTCAAACTTAAATCAAAAACTCAAAGAAGTTGAAAATTTTGAAAATTCAGATGGAAATGAGTTAATAATGAATAAAGATAAAAAGAAAGAGTTCATTAGTGCTACTGCTATCTTCAATAAAAAGCCAAAAGATGGACTAAAAGCTTTACAGGATAAAGGGTTTATAAAATCAACTAGTGATAACAAGGAGCTGGCATTATTTTTCTATAATCAGTCAAGTAGATTGAATAAAAAAGTTTTGGGAGAGTATTTAGCTAAATCTGAAAATACCGAAATTTTCAAAGAGTTCATGAATCTATTTAATTTCAAAGGTTTAAGAGTCGACGAAGCATTGAGGATTATCTTGAAAACTTTCAGATTACCTGGTGAATCTCAACAAATCGAAAGAATCGTTGAAGTGTTTTCAGCTCGTTATGTTGAAAGTCAAGAGTATAAACAAGAAGAAAAAGAATGTACTCTAGATAAAGAAACCGACTGTGAAAAAACAAAAGAAAGACTAGAATCTGTCCAACCAGATTCTGATGCTGTCTTCATTTTATCATATTCCATAATCATGTTAAATACAGATTTGCATAACCCTGTGATCAAAGAGCATATGTCTATTGATGGTTACAAGAAGAATTTAAGAGGTGTTTATTCTGGTAAAGATTTCCCAGATTGGTATCTACAAAAAATTTTCACATCTATCAATGATAAAGAAATTGTTATGCCTGAAGAACATCATGATTCATCACTATACTTTGATGATTTATGGAATAATTTGATTTCAACTAATTTAGTATTACCAAAACCATCATCAGAAGCATTATCTAAATTCAGCCAAAATGATTTATTGCAATTCAATAAATACATTTTCCAAACAACATTTGAACAGTTATCATCTGTTTTTTTTAAAATATTCAATACTGCTTCAGATGATCAAATAATTACAAAAACGATGACAACAATCGATCATCTAGCTCAAATTGCAAGTTTTTTCAAATTGACGAAATTAGTTGACTCTTTAGTATCTCACCTAGCATCTGAAACAAAATTAGATGGGACAAAAGAATTAGAACAGAACCGTGCTAATAGAGCAACTCCGCTAAGACTAACTAGAATAAGAATAGAAGGTGGTGAAACTATTAACATTAGTAGTATTGCTGATGCTTTTGGTTCAGATTTCAAGGCACAACTTTCAACTGTCGTTTTATTTAGGGTGTTACAAAGAAATGAATCTATCATAGAGAAAAGTTGGACAAATATTTTAACTGTTATATTCACTTTATTAAGAAATGGTTTAATTGATCCTAATATCACATTCAAATTTCAAGAAGAATTTTCTTTCGATACTCTACCAGGTATCGTTCCTGATGTCGTTTTAAACAGAACTGCTGCTACAAAAGGTTTGCTATCAACTTTCGCATCCTATTTGAAAGGTGAAGATGAACCAACCGATGAAGAAGTTGAATCCACTTTATCTGCTCTAGATTGCATCAAATCAGCAAATATTTATAACGTTTTTGAGGATTTAAGTAATATAAACGCCAATACTTTAATCCATTCAGCACGGGAGTTTTTACCTGAGAAGTTAACTAATGAAAACAAAGTTTATTATGAACCTCAATTATTTATGGTTATTGAATTGAGTGTATCACTAATTTTAACTCAGAAGGACAACACAGAATGGGATTCAGAATTGATTAAAACGATACAGAGTTATTATAAGAATGACAACTTTAGTGAAAAATTGAAATTAAGATTATTAACTTATCAAATTTTATTGATAAATCATAACAAAGAAACAGATACAGAACTAATATCAAAAATATTATCGGAATTAGTGGTTATAGACAAATCAATATATTCTAAATACTCATCTCAATTGATTCAACCACTAACCGAACTTTATGAAAACTCAAAATATAGACAATCAATTTTAGATAATGAAAACTATTGGAAGATATTAAGATTTATTGCCTGCAACCCAGATTTTACTCGTAAAGTCTTCAAATTCACTGAAAAAATCACCGAAAACTCTATCAATGAAAATATCAACAAGACTAACTTCATGTGGCTATTAGGTCTTTTAGATGAGATTTCAGCAGTTGGTTCAATTGGAGGACAATGGGAACATGAATATGATACATTGATCAAAGCAGGTAAAGAGGTTACAGATAAGGAGAACCCACATCAAGATATTGTTCAGCTTTCATTACAAAGTATCAAGTTAACAAGTTCATTAATTGGATTAAAGAATGAAATTACAAAAGAAGAATTTTATGCATTAACTCAGGCTTTGGCTCATCAGTGTTTAAATCCATGCTTTCAAATTCGTTCATACTCTTTAAGTTCTTTAGAAGAAACTTTATTAAACATTAAAACAGGTGCCAATGAAGATGATGTTACGGAAAAAGGTATATTTGAATTGGGATTATTCCCTTTACTAAATGAGGACATTGAAGTTTTAGAAATTCTCAAATTGATTTCAAGAGTGTACTTACATTTCTTTAAATCAAATGATGGTGTTATTGATGAAGAGATTTTTGTCAAGATTTTAGATGTTTTCAACCAAAGACTAGACGATGAAAGAATTGAAAAAGAAATGCAAAATTTGATCCAATCCAAAAAAATATTCGAAAAAGAACAAAACAATCAAATCTTAATTGAAACTGAAGAGGTTACTTCAAATGAAACAAAATTAGCTGAGGAAGATAAAAATAGCGATATCATGAATGATATAGCAACAGCTGAAACAAATACTGAAATACAAGACACACAAGATGAAGAAACAGAAACTAAAGAAACACAAATAAACGAAAAAACAGATACTATTATCAATAATGAAAAGGAAAACACTGATGAAGTTCATTAATCAAACTATACAAAATGTAAATTATTCTATTTTTAAACTATATTGTAGTCTATGAACTGGGAATGGGTACTAAGTGCTAAAATACAAATATGAAATGGATTATATAGAGCTTGACTATTCTGCCGTATTTTTCGATGTTTGAGAAATTAGAAAGATCGAAAATAGCGATTAAATCTGTATATCAAATTGTCATCAACAGACAAATTATCACAATTTACAATAAACAAGGGAATGTATATATCACACTAAAAAAAACTTTTGTCTGTAGTCTAGAATCTTTGAATAAAAATTATCCAAAGAAAAATGTAATAATATATAAGGAATAAGAAGAATAATGCATATATGAGAATCAGAATTCATCATAAAGAATAGAATTATAGTCATCAGCTGTAAGCCGTTATTTTTTAATTTTAATTTGGAGTCATAGCGTTTAAATGTTTGAAACTGAACGGTTCATAAGCATATCCTTCACCTTCAAAGAATTTAGACATCGCTTCAACCCAGTGTAATCTTAAAGAATGTAACATTGCTGAAGTACCTTCCATAAGAACTAAAATACAAACTGTTAAAACAAACCACATGCCGAATAAAATAACAACTTTTACCACAGAAGCAGCTGATCCTGGATTTTCAGATGAAAATGCATTAGCAATTGTCATTGACCATAAAACTGAAGATAATTGAGCATGAGCTAAAGATAAAGCCCATAGTCTTAAATAAGATGCAGTATGGGAAACACAATTCAAGCAAAATTCAATGGTGTGAATAACTTGATGAATCATCACTTCACTAAACTCAAATTCTTCAGGTGGATCATGGTGAGATATTAGGAAATTATCACCTGCATTTTCTTCTTCTTCTTCAATTGTACCACTATGTGTTTGATCATGCAAATTTAGATAACCTGCCTGTATAGCATGTTCATTTTTGTATTTTAATTTTAGTGGTTTGTATAGTAACAGAATCGGAACACAAATTGCAGCTAATAAAATCAGTATAACTTGAACAAAGCTTTGGATTGAATACAATTTTTCATCGACTTTACCCGGTGCTAAAAACATATTAATTAGCATGTTTAGTAAGCCGGGAGCAGGTTGTTCAATTGCAATCCAATCAACAGTCCATTTATAGATAATCATCAGGGATAAATAACCAAAAATAGATTGCATGAAGACCAAACCTGGAATGAAATTACCCACAATATCAACTCTGGAATGCTTATGACGATAATTCACCAGGGAAAAGAAGAAACTGTAACTCATATGAAAATAGCCCATCAAGATTGATAATTTCATTTTATAAGAATTTGTGAAAATTAAATTATTTTCAGTTCCATGCCACGCCCAATCTAAACCAAGAGGATATGTGTTGACAAAAGTAGCAACAATTGTTTCACCTTTTTGATAATTTTCTGGCCATTTCCAACCTGATTTGAACAATGTTAAAGATCTTGAAAAGATATCATTATATAACAAACCTGTATACATCGAAAAAACACCCATTAATAATAAAATATAACGACCTGTAAAAGCCATATCAAAGATCTCATCTTTTTGCTTTAGTGCTAACTTTTTTTCATTTAAAACCAAAACCAATGCAATCAAAGTGACGATGAAACCATGACCTATATCACCAAACATAATAGCAAACATAAAAGGGAATGTAACAATTGTAGCTAAACCAGGATTTACTTCTTGGTATGTAGCAACACCATAAGCGTCAACAATGGATTGGAATGCTTCTGTGAATTTATTTGTTCTATGAAAAGTTGGTGGAGCTTTGTTGGTACTTATTAGTGATAAAATTGGAGCTTGAGAACCTTCAACATCTCTTAACACATTTTTCAAAACATCTAAGTCTGCAGTTGGTGTCCAACCTTCGGCAACTAGACCATGAGAGCCAGTTTTGAACAAATTTAAAGTTGAATAGACCAATTTTTCCCTTTTAATAATTGCTTGCCATGTTTCTAATTGATCAGCAATAACAAATAATTCGGTATGTAATTGTTGATGTGTACTTTCTAACACTTGATCTAAATCATTAATTTGAATATTGATTTCTGTTAAAGACTGTTGATAATATTCATGATTTGAATCAACTTCAAAAATTTTACCATCTAAAGAGTCAATGATTTTTTTAACCTTTTGAATCAATAACTTACCATGGGTATAAACAATGAAGACATCTTTCTCGATACTTTCACCAGATAAAAGTTCAATAATTGGCTCATCAATTGGTTCATGATTAAAATATAAGTTACCTCTTAAAGTTCTCCACAAAATTTTATTTAAAATTTCAAGTTTATTTCTAGGAATTGAACCAACAATAAAATTTAAAGCTAAGTCCCCTAGACTTGACAGTTGAATACCATCTTCTAAACTTTCTTGTTCTAATAATAAAGGAGCATTTTCAACAGCATCTATACTTATTCGACGAGCTTCCTCTTGATATTTATTTTCAAAAAAGATTCTTGAACCATTCAAAACCGCTCTATGCTCTAATAGTTTTGCTTGTCTTTGTTTAAGATCATCATATGAAGTTTCCAACTGTGAAACCCTCTTATCTAAAGTATCAACATCTAATACCAAAGTTTCAATATTTGACACTGTGTTTGAACCTAAATGTAACAGAGGATTATGTGCGATAGCCAAATTATGCTGTTTTTCAATAACAGATCTCAAATATCTTAGTTGACGTTCGACGTTGTCTAGTTTCCTGATTTCTTTAACAAAAGTTCTTTGAAATGTACTAACTTTATTATTTAGATCTATGAATTGAATATTTCCCAACTCACCAAGAGAAAGCACCACATCTCTGCTCAAATCTGTAGGAATATATAACTGAACGTAACACATTTCCGCAGAGCCTGAAATTAGAACGGTTAGCAATATTTACAAATTTTGATGTGATCGATCAATATATAACATAACACCTATCATAAATCGATCTTCCTCTACCAATCAATTGAACGTAAAAAAAGACGTATGTCGGGTATCTATAGTAGTGAAAATCAACTAAGAATAACAAAACTTACGGAAAATGGCTTCTTCAGTGCTCATTATGAGTGTAAGATAACTTCTTGATCTGGTTAATTAACACACACTTTGTAACCTTTTTTTCGGCAAGACGTAATTTGGTGTCTGGATGAACAAGTTGGGAAAGATTATGAGCGTCGCTAGTTATTTCAGAGAGAGGTTTATAAATAGAAGTATTCCCACCATGACATCTCGATGAGACGGAGCTGCTCGCAAGATGAGTCTGGGAACTTCACAGAAGGGAGAGAGATCCAGGAGGACGAAGGGTAATGAGATCTCCTACTTGATACCAGATACAAAAGCATTAGATGTCATCTGTGAGGAGGATCAGCAGTATGAAATTGTTAGAATCACTGGATTTGAAATCTATATTGTGGAACAATGGGTAACAGATAGAAAGTACTCTACAATAATAACTTCATATACTGGTGACAGTGATCACGAAATCAAAGTCGGTAAAATCGCATTGCCTACTGATTTGTCAAAGAGAAGTGATAAGACCAACCAATTTTTCAAAGAAATTCAATTGAATGGTGGTAAACCCAAATTGACAGAACAAGGTACTTTATTTATCTACAACTTAAGTAAATTCCCTTCAAATTTGAATCTCGTTCCTGTGGTGAATGGTTGTTTATTAGATGTTTGGGATTCTTTCAAAGTTAACTTAAATTTAAGAAAATTGAATTGTGGTGGTAGATCAGCTATTATCTTATGTGCTCCAGCTGATGCTTCAGAAGACAAATTTCGCCAGATTTACAAAACTCATCCAAAAGTTGATATAATGTATTCAGTTGAAGAACTAGTTAAATTGGTTCAAATTTGCCTTGTTGATTTCAAACTTCTAGATCCAATATTTGTTGATGGTTTATTCTGTAACTTGACAGAGATAAGCATAACACAATGGTGGTCATTGTATGGTAATAAGTTTCTTGGTGTTTCACAACCAAAAGATGGTAAGTTGGGGCCAACAACTGTTGCAGCAATTCTAGGTTTTGTTATAAGTTGTACGTTTAGATTAAATATTGCTGGTTGCGATATTCCTAAAGAGCCATTCAATTACTTTAGTTTTAGAGTTAATGCTGGTAAATTTCAGAAGCAGTATAATTTACAAAAGACATGGTATTTGGACCCACTAACAGTCGAAAAACTATTTAAAGTGACAGATAAAAAAACTGAAATATCAAGATTAAAAAAAGTTGTTAAATATACGGTTCATGATTTCCAAGGACGAGCTGGTAATATACAGTCAGCACAAGAAGTCTTGACTACAGATTTAGAAAAAGTGATCAGGTATTTCAATTGTAGTGCAAGATTGGAGTATTTATGGCATGGCAAAGGTGATGTTAATAATATCAAAAGATTCAACTATTCTATTAAAGAACATCATGAAGTGAGTTTGCCAACATCCACATTTAGATCTGGTGTTGGTAAGATAAGGAATTTACCAAAGAAATTACAAGATGAACCATCAGCCAAAAAGAAAGATAGGATATTTTTAGCCGAATCATCAAATCATACAGATTATGAATGTTCTTCAGATGAGGTAACAACCGGAGATGAATCAAACTGCCCTTCAAGTCCAATAATAAATCGTCATTCATCCAGTGATGAACAATGTCCGATAAGTGCTAAAAATGATCTTGTCAATAATAAAAGAACATTCAATTGTGAAGAAGTTTTCCTTCAACTTCAAAGAAGATCCTCATATCCTTATTTAAATAAAGAGGTAGGTACTGGACAAATAAACTATCAAAATCACGCAATACCCTTGATTCAGAGTAAAGAGCAATCTATCTTACTGAAAAGAAACAAAAGTTTTTCATTCGTTGAGGACTCTGTACTAAAATATGAAATTGAAACACCCAGCCCGATGTTTTTATCAAATAAGTTGTCATCAATTGAAAAAAAGATCAAACTTTCTAAAGATATAGATCGAACTCAAACGTTTAACAATCATAGACTAAAAATAAATAAAAAGTCTCAACAAGTCAAAAGATTGAAACATCAGATAACTCCAGACATTTTCAGATTTGAACTATTAAAACAAGAAGATGAAAGAATATCAACCAAAATTCAAGATATTCAATCTATTGGGGCAAGATTAGAATACGAAATTAGATTATTGCAAAACAAAGTTCGTGATAGTGAAGAAAGTGTTAACAATTTTATCAGTAAAGTTCAAGCTTTAGAAACTTCAATTAACGAAGAGTTGTTACAAAATGGTAGTCTTAAAGATTTTGAACAGGTTTGGTTTCAAAGTTTAACGAGAAAAGATGGAATAGTTATGAAACTATTGGAGAGAATAGAAAAAATTTCAGTTTTCAAATGGTTTCAAACTTATTATCCTGGCAATAATACAAGGTTGGAAAAAACAAAAGAATGATGAAACTACTGATGATTCATGAAGAACTTTAAACAATTTATAGTAATAATAATCATTATAATGAGCATTTCCCTATTAATAACTATTTATTGCATTTAAACAAACATGAGTAACTATTTATTTATTTATAATACTTTGAAAATCAATGATTATCTGAAGCATTTTTCTAATCTTCTGTTCACTTAATTGTATATCATATCTCAGTTGATTTTTACTTTGTTTCAATGCATTCAGATGTTGTATTGCATCGTGTTCTAAATCATCAATTTTCCTGTTTTCTAAATTCAACTTGACCCAATCAGTCAATGAGTTAAATATATCTTGATTCTGTTCAAGTACTTTCTTCCACTTTCTACCAAGATATTCTTCTCTTTGAATATCCATAATAAGTCGTAAATTCTCACCTTTAATCTTTTCAATATTAGCCTCTTCGACTAAGTTCTTGTTTTCTTCATTTTGAACATCAACTAATGAGGTTGAACTGTTTTCAAAATCAATACCCTCTATAAATGCTATTTTTTTCAACAATTCCGTTAGTTTATCTACTTTTTTGTTAGAACTGCCTAGTTCAGCTGTGATATCATTTGTTAACTCTGTTACTGGTTTCAAATCCTCGCTTTTAAATGCCATTATCAATCAATTGCAGCTGTAAATTAGTGTATTACTTTGTTTTTAAATCTCTTTTTGACAGGCCATAACATCCTGACACCAAAAACTGATCGGAGTTCGTTTCCCGTTAAAAAGAATCAGTTATCAGTAATTTTTGAGTCATAGAAGAAAGTCTTTTATCAAGTTGTGTTTAGTGTTGATATAATGAATAATATCGTGGAGGTTAATCCTCTTAGAAGAATGACTTTGGAAGCTCCTAAGAAAGCTGCTTCTTCCCTTTTCAAGCGTAAGGACTCAACAAAAGAAAAAACTGTGGAGTTGGAAAATTTAACATCTGGTTTCAATTTAGACTCAGGGTCTTATCCAACACTTGATTTCAACGAAAATAATAACAATAACAATAGAAACATTCATGAGTTTGAATCAAACTCTTCAGAATTCACTGATCTTGATGCTGGTGTTGAATTCCCAGAAGGTGGGTTGAAAGCTTATGGTGCAGTTTTTGGATGTTTTATGGGTTTAATCCCATGTTTTGGTTTGATCAACTCTATTGGTGCTATCCAATCATATATCTCTGAAAATCAATTAGCTGATGTTTCAGCCTCTACAATCTCATGGATTTTCACAATTAATACTTTTGTCACATTTGCATCTGTTATATTCTCTGGTGCTTTATTTGACAGAAATGGTAGTTTTGGTCCTTTACTATCAGGTACTATCCTTTTCTGTGCCGGATTATTTGCAACTGCCAATGCCACTAATTTATGGCAGTTTTTAATTACTTTATCAGTTGTGGGTGTTGGTAATGGTATTCTATTTAGTCCTTTATGTGGAGTTGTTTCTCATTATTTCCATAAGAATAGAGCAACTGCTTTATCAATTGCAACCACTGGTGGTTCTGTTGGTGGTATTGTCATACCTTTAATGTTGAGAGGATTATACCCAAAGCTTGGTTTCGTTTGGGCCATTAGAATTTTAGCCTTTTTCAGTTTATTCTGCTTATCCTTTTCAATAATATTTGCTAAAGAAAGATTCAAAACTGATCAAAAGAAGATTGATACTATGAAAGAGTTTTTTGTTACTTATGTTTTCAATATTTTTGATTATAAAGCTTTGAAGGAAGGTAAATTTATGTGGTGCGCCTTGGGTGTTGCACTTGCTGAGGGTTCTTTGATTGTCGCATCTATTTATTTTCCATCTTATGTTATTAAAAGAGGATTTGAAGATCATACTGCATTTTTACTAATCACAGTAATCAATACAACTGGGATCTTAGGTCGTTATATTCCTGGTTATTTAGCTGATAAATTCATTGGAAGATTTAACATTGCAATTATTACCTTAGTTTTTTGTACAGTTGCTAATTTTGCCTTATGGTTACCATTTGGTAAGAATTTAAATGTGCTTTATGCTTATGCCTCAATTTATGGTTTTTTTTCAGGTTCTATCTTATCACTAACACCTGTGTGTATTGGTCAAATTTCAAGAACTGAAGAATTTGGTAAAAGATACAGTACTATGTATTTAATTGTTTCATTCAGTTCTTTAGCAACTATTCCAATCGGGGGTGCCATTATTGGAGATTCAACTATCAAAGATTACAATAATTATATCATTTATGTTAGTATCTTAATGGCTGGTGCTGTTGGTTGTTACACTATTTCCAGATACTATTGCGTTGGTATGAAATTAAGTAAATTTTGAAGTGTATAGAGAATATATGATACACGATAATGATTATATAGTTCTATCTTAGGAGAGGGTAACTTCGTTTTGGTGTTGCCCGTACCCGATGAGATTTTTCAGAAGAAAAAACAAATTTTTTTTGAAGTATAAAGAAATAGTAATAACAGACACAATAAAAGGTAGATACAAGTCATGGCTAGAAAGGTTGCTTCATCTTCAAAAAAAAAGGAAGTTGTTATTTCTCAAACAAAAAAGGGTAACACCTCATTGAGAAAAAGGAAAATGGAGGAACAACCAGAAGAAGATATTGAAGACAAAGAAGATCAAGATGAGGAAAGCGATGATGAAATACATCTTAAAGGAGAATTAGATGTCAGTGATGATGAAGAAGAAGAAATCAAGAAAAGCAAGGAAGGTAAAGAAGAAGAAAATGAAGAAGCTGATGATGAATCTGCTGAAGATGACGAAGAATTTGATTCAGATGCAGAATTCAACAGAATCTTAGCTGAAGATGAAGCTGCCATGGCAGGTGAAGAAGAAGAAGAAGAAGAATTTGATGATGAAGATTCTAGCACTGATACTTTATCATTAAACGAAAGATTAAAACATACTCATATAGTTTCGTTACAAGAACAAGAAGAAATCTCAAAATATTCAGATGGTACGGAAAGAGTCATAAAACCAGAAATTGATCCTGTTTATGAAAGTGATGATAGTGATCATGACAATTATAACACAATTGGGAACATTCCACTATCAGCTTATGAAGAAATGCCACATCTTGGTTATGATATCAATGGTAAAAGAATTATGAGACCTGCAACTGGTTCTGCGTTGGATCAACTACTAGAAAGTATCGAATTACCAGAAGGTTGGACTGGTTTATTGGATTCTAATACAGGTGCTAGTTTGAATTTGACCAAAGAAGAATTAGAATTAATTGATAAGCTAGAGAGTAATAGATTAACTGATGATTCAATTAATCCATATGAACCAACGATTGAATGGTTTACGTCACAAACTGAAGTCATGCCATTAATGGCCACTCCTGAACCAAAAAGAAGATTTGTTCCCTCTAAACACGAAGCTAAAAGAATCATGAAAATTGTTAGAGCTATTAGACAAGGTAGAATTATTCCAAAGGATAAATTACCAAAGAATGAAGAAGATGAAGAACTTAATTTCGATCTTTGGGCAGATGGTGAAACTGAAAGTAAAGATCATATTATGACTTTGAGAGCTCCCAAACTACCACCACCAACTAATGAACAAAGTTATAATCCACCTGAAGAATATTTGTTAACTGAAAAGGAATTAGAAGAAAATGATAGAAGATTTATTCCAAAAAAATATAACTCATTAAGAAAAGTTCCAGGTTATGAACATGGTTTGAGAGAAAAATTTGAAAGAAGTTTAGATTTATATTTAGCTCCAAGAGTTCGTCACAATAAACTAAACATTGATCCAGAAAGTTTGATTCCTGAATTACCTTCACCAAAAGATTTGAGACCATTCCCAATCCGTACTTCAACTATTTATCAAGGACACGAAGCTAAAATTAGAACTTTGTCAATTGATTCGACTGGTTTATGGCTAGCTACTGGTTCTGATGATGGTACTGTTAAAATTTGGGAAATTTTAACAGGTAGAGAAGTTTATTCAGTTAGAATCATTGAAACTGGTAATACTGAAGATCATATTGAGTGTGTTGATTGGAACCCAGATCCATCATTAGGTATCTTGGCTATAACAGCAGGTGAAACTATTCATTTATTATCTCCTCCAATATTCGGTTTTGATATTGAGAATCAAGGTAGAATCAAAGTTGAATCAGGTTATGGTTATGCCACATTTGGAAATGTTAAAAAGACAGACATGAATGTCAATGAAGATTCAGATGCTGAAGAAGGTACAGTTAAAAAACAAGTTTTTGCACATTGGTTGAAACCATCAGAAGAATTAGTCTCAAATGGTATAATCATTAAAATTGAATGTAAAAAAACGATCAAAAGTTTAGCATGGCATAGAAAAGGTGATTATTTTGTCACTGTTTCACCAGATGGAGCAAATTCAGCTGTTTTAATCCATCAAATTTCAAAGCATTCATCGCAATCACCATTCAAAAAATCAAAAGGTATAATAATGGATGTTAAATTCCATCCGTTCAAACCACAAATTTTTGTTGCATCTCAACGTTATGTTAGAATTTATGATTTAAGTCAACAGACTTTAATTAAGAAGTTATTACCAGGTGCAAGATGGTTAAGTAAAATTGATATTCATCCAAGAGGTGACCATTTGATTGCTGCTTCATTTGATAAAAGAGTTTTATGGCATGATTTGGATCTAGGTGCAACACCTTACAAAACTTTAAGATTCCATGAAAAAGCAGTTAGAGCAATTAATTTTCATAAAAACTTACCATTATTTTCATCAGCTTCTGATGATGGTACAATTCATATCTTCCATCAAACAGTATATGATGATTTCTTAACAAATCCATTATTAGTCCCATTAAAGAAATTAACTGGACATAAAATTGTTAATAGTTTAGGTGTCTTAGATACCATCTGGCATCCAAAAGAAGCTTGGTTGTTTAGTGCAGGTGCTGATGGTACTGCTAGACTATGGACTACTTAGATTTATCATATCAAGTTCTTCATGTGTATATTATAATAGAATAAAATGACTTAAAAAAGTATTCATTATTTGGAATTTAAAGTAAACATGAACTAAATCTTTCTAGAAACTTGTTTTCATTATCTTATTATTTCAGTTACTTAAATATATATGGCTTTGAAGGGTATGATTTGAAGAGTATCATTTCAATTTTCTAATATCCTATTTTTTTTTCTTTAGAACTATTACATCTCCTTCTATATGTGTCTATGTGACAGGGAATTATCTATTAAGTCTGTCAATATCCGTTAGTTGAAAGATGAGAGTAAGTCAATAATCTTTAGATAGAATCTTACAGAGAGTAGCCGCTGATAGGATAGAGCAGAAGAGTATTTCACCCTTTGAGTTTATAGGCAGCAACTATACAAGGTTTGAATTCCTTTCTACATATCAGAAATTGTTTTCTGAACAATTCAAGTAAAACATTCATTCAAAACCCCCGTTAAAGATTGTTTGTTTCAATATTGTGATTGAGATGTAAACTTTAGCCATGGAAGGACTTTTAATCATGTAGGATTTCCAAGGTACAGTTAGATGGTTGAAACTTGACGAAACCAAAGAAGAGATTGACTACCTCCATTTACTGCCTAAAGTTCTAAATAAGAAGTTCTACTTCAGATTGAGTATCGAATAGTTCTTTGAAAAGAGTATAATAATACTACTCACTATATCTTTGAAGGTGTCTAGGAATCTAGTTACTAGTATTGTCGACTAGCTTGAAAATTAGTATTAATATTATTTAGCTAATGTTTATGCGAAAATTATAAGCTGGATCCAACATCTCTAGTAATCGAATTATATATAATTAATTAATATAATTGGTCATGAATTGGGAATTGGGGATGTGCAGACACATCTATATAAATCATTCGACTTATATATTATATATAATATATTGTTACAGTACTGTACTACTGTACCAGTTACTCACGTGACTTACTCACATTATAACTGATTCTACTAACACTTCTACTAGCTTCTACTACCTTCCAGAATATTCCAATCATCTATTTCCAGAACATTCTATTATGACAACGAAGCTCCAACTAGAAGTCTATATAAGGACCTCTAGTCGTCCACAAATTGTATACTTTATTCTATATAATTAACAGATTATTATTACTATCACTGACGTAACAAATAGACTAATACATTAATCACCTATAAAACCCATAACATATATATATATATAATTCACTCATGATGCATCAAATAATTATAAATTCAATTAAATTAATTGAATCAACAACATAAAATATTAATAATTAATTATGAGCTTTATCAAATCCTTTATGACTGACCGGCGGTTTTACTACTAGCATCATGCAATTAGCGATATTAAATATTACTACTAGTGTTAGAATCTCTCATTATGATATATAAGTACACTAATTATTAGCGCCTGTACCAGCTACTCAAAATCTCATTTCCAGAGATTTCCTCGGAAGTGATTAAAAAAAGGCGCTAATCATAATTATAAGTTTATTGGTGCTAAACAATTGTTTGTTCTAGAATTACTTGGTCGTTTACCACAGATATTGCATCAAATGATAAGTGGTGTAGTCCTCTAAAACATTGGCTAAAGCTTTATGATTATCAAATAAGCAAATCATTAAATACACTGAAAGAGAACTTTCGTTGTTGAACAGAAAATCATTTTTTAACAATGACGAAATTCTTAGCGGTACTGAAAGAGATGGTATTAGATCTCAAGCATGATTAATGTAAAGGTATTGAAAATGAGGGCAATCAGAGGTAGAAACAGAAGAGTTATTAATAAAAGCGCTTAGAAATAGTAGTTCTCATATTGTTTAATTTACCTAAACAATTACTTCAAAGTTCAAAGTTCAACAAAAATGACTATTTCAGAGTAGTAAAGCCGCTTTACCCCATGATTAATAAATAATAAACTCAGTTAACAGATCTCGATGTAACCTGATTTTATTTACAATTCATGTTTTTTTTTTTTTTTCCAAATTAGCTACACTTCTATGATCTATCTAGCCTCTGGAGTTAAGAACTACAATAAATCTATTAAGTAAAAGTAACAAATTACAATGTATAAGAAATAACTTATCAGCTCATAATCATCATAAAACATATGGGTCACATAATACATTGCAACATATAGGAAGAAACAGGGTATGCAATGCACTGAAAAGGAGTCCAACAGTTTAGAAAATGAGTGAATATTTTCTAGTGATTCTGAGTCCATATCCTATTTATATCTAGCTACGTGGTTGTTCCCTGCTTCTTTCTTTCTTTAAACTTCAGAATTATTTATACAACACGAACCTTTTACTCTCTATATTCTATTTTGTTCTCTAGCATTGTCTTTTAGTTTGCTTTTCCTACGAGTGTGCGACGTTATATACATGATATTGAATTTATTAGCATCGGTTCAGTCTTACCAATTTATACCGTTTTGAAAATTCACTTTATAAAGTCACGGTCTTTAGCTCCTTTCTATTTGCATTGGCTGCATATCTGTTTAGAAAATTTAACAAATGGCACTTTTATTTCTAAAATTTTGTCTCGAAGGGTTAAAGGAAAGATAATTGTCGGATTTTGGTACGTTGATTCACCAATGAGCTGTTCGTTTGTTCAAAGGATGAAAGTAATTCTCTGGAAGCTTGGGTTTATTGACCAATTAGCGGCAATCATAGCTGACTGGACGTTCGTTACACTCCGGAGTTGTCTAAACTCTGAAATGGTACCGTGTAGTAACTCACAGCTTAATGTTCTGATTTGTTTCTCATAAGGCTGAAAAACCGGGATGCGATTAGAAGACCGTTGATATATAGGTTAACGACTTTAAAATAAGGGTGTGAAAGGTGCCAAAGTGAACTGCAGAGACATTGTGAGATGAAGAATTAGCTCAGAATGTTTATTGAAAAACACCACTCAAAGTTGTTGAAATGTCTTTCAATGGTTTCATTAACTAAAAATGTTACTGTATGTTACAATTCTGGAGATTAGATCAAAAAAGTCTCTTGAGGCCCTGAAAAAATAATTTATTGAGTTAATGAAAAGTGAATGATCAATGACCTTAGGAAGTATGTTTCCAAAAGGTTCGAAGGAAGAAAAAACACATATTGTTAATAATCAATTGATTTCATACGGGGTCCTGAATCATATAAATATCTGGAGAATGTACTCGATTGTATATGACAGATTGTCAGTGCCAATTTTTCTTCACAGCTAGCTATTAAAATCATATTTACAATGCTTAGATTACAAAGAACCTCACTAGTCAGATCTTTAAGATCATCATATATTTTAAAAAACAAAGCTTTTTTATCAACCATCTCATTACCACCAATTCCAACCGGTCATGCTAAAGAAGGTACTGAACCATACACTATTACCACTTACATCAACAACCAACATTTAAAATCTGATTCTAATGAATGGTTTGAAGTTAGAGACCCAGCCACTGATGTTGTTATTGCTAAAGTCCCTCAATCAACTGATGCTGAATTAGATTTAGCTATTCAAACTGCTGAAGATACTTTCAAAACCTTCTCAAAAGTTCCAATTGTTAGAAGAAATGAAATGGTTTTCAGATATATTGAATTATTAAAAGCCAACAAAGATGCTTTAGCTAAAGTTATTGTTTACGAACAAGGTAAATCTTGGTCAGCTGCTGTTGCCGATGTTTACAGAGGTATTCAATGTGCTGAACATGCTACTCAAGTTACCAAAGAAACTGAAACTGTTGGTATGGAATTATCAACAGATGTTGAAACTTTGACCGTTAGAGAACCAATTGGTGTTGTTGGTTCTATTTTACCATTCAACTTCCCAGTTATGATTCCATTATGGACTATTCCATATATCATTGCTACTGGTAACACTACTGTTATGAAACCATCTGAAGCTTGTCCTGGTTCCGTTTCAATTTTAGCTGATATTGCTGCTCAAGCTGGTGTTCCAGCAGGTGTTATCAACGTTGTTCATGGTAAACATCCAACTGTTAACAAATTAATCACTGATCCAAGAATTAGAGCTGTTACTTTCGTTGGTGGTAACAATGCTGGTAAATACGTTTACGAAACTGCCACCAAACACCATAAAAGAACACAAGTTAACTTAGGTGCTAAAAACCATACCATTGTCTTACCAGATGCTGATAAGGAATCTTTATTAAAGGGTATTGTCACTGGTGCTTTCTCAGCTACTGGTCAAGTTTGTTTATCAACTGATATCTTATTCTTAGTTGGTGAAGCTAAAAAATTCAAACAAGATATCATTGATACTGTTAAAGGTTTAACAGCTAAACCAGGTTTTGAAGATGGTACTTTTGGACCAGTTGTTACCAAAGAATCTAAAGAAAGATTAGAAGCTGTTATTGCCGATGCTGAAGCTAAAGGTGCTGAAGTCTTAGTTGATGGTAGAACTCATAACAAACCAACTGATCCATTATACAAAAATGGTTACTTCATTGGTCCAACTTTATTAGCTAACGTTGATACTGGTATGAGATGTGTTGATGAGGAATTATTTGGTCCAATGGTCACTATTAAGGAAGTTGATACTTTAGATGAAACTATTGAATACGTTAACAACAATAAGTTCGGTAACTCTGTTGCAATCTTTACTAAATCAGGTGCTGCTGCTAACCATTTCACCAAAAACGTTAACATTGGTCAAGTTGGTGTTAACACTATTATCCCAATCGGTCATGCTAACCATGGTTTCACTTCAAACAAAGCTTCATTCTTAGGTGATTTACATTTCTATGGTCCATCAGCTTTCAAATTCTTGACTGAACCAAAAACTATTATTACTTCATGGAAAGGTATCGATTACAACGTCTAAGTTTGAAAATATAAATATGATGATAAAAATAAATTGTTTGATACAATTATTAATGAAATGTACAAAGATTATATGAATATAGTTGTAGTGACTCACTTAATTAATTTTTGAAGCAATAAAAATACAGTCAATGATTACAGATCATTCTTCCATTATAATTTTTAAATTAATTGATAAGTGAGTACTCATTTCCTGATTCAGACCTTCTCCAATAATTAGCGGGGAGAATCACAGATGAAAAAGAAAAAATTATATAAAAACTGACACAATTCCACAATATTTGTAATAAAATCATTCAGTTGTCACTTCATCCATCACTTCAAATGCTCCTGAAGAGATCTTTAGCTCAACTATCGAAATCTACTTCAACGGCAAGTTCCTCTTCTTTATCCCCCCAAAATATCTTCCAAAACGTTGCAAAAGCTCCAACTGATCCCATTTTGGGAATTATAGCCGCCTACAACTTAGAGACAAGTCCTAAAAAAGTCAATCTAAGTGTTGGTGCTTACCGAGATGAGAATGGCAATCCTTGGATCTTGCCTTCCGTAAGAAGTGCTTATCACTTGTTACACGAGTCAAATAAAGAATACACTGGTATAACCGGTTCTCATAGCTTCCAGTCCTTAGTGAGAAATTTCATTTGGGGTTCATTCAATGATGGTATTGAGTTTATCTCGAAAGACCGTATATCAACTGCTCAAACACTATCAGGGACTGGTTCTTTGAAGGTTTCAGCTGAATTTTTAATCAAAGACTTGAAAATCAACAATATTTATATTCCAAATCCAACTTGGGCTAATCATTTAAACATTTTCCAAAGCTCTGGCTTAAATACCCATTATTATTCATATTTCAATAAGAGCACAAACTCACTTGATTTCACAAATTTGATCTATGATTTGAAGCATGCCAAAAAGAACTCAGCTATTTTATTACATGCTTGTTGTCACAATCCCACTGGTTTGGATCCTACTGCTCAACAATGGGAAGAAATCGTTGATTTAATTATTGAGAATAAACTTGTTCCAGTCGTTGATCTTGCTTACCAGGGGTTCCAGTCAGGTTCATTAAGAGATGACTTACATCTATTAGAATTGATTTCCAAGAAAATCAAAAAGAACTTGTTACCAACAGTGATATTATGTCAGTCATTTGCTAAAAATATGGGTTTATATGGTGAAAGAATTGGGTCCTTATCAATAGTTACACCAAGTAAAGAAGTGAAACTAAATGTTGATTCTCAATTACAAAGAATTGTTCGTTCAATTTATTCTTCACCACCAATTCATGGATCAAAATTAGTTGAAATCATTCTATCAAATGATTTAATCTTCCAGCAATGGCAACAAGATGTTTTGAAAATGTCTAATAGAATCAAAGAAATAAGATTGAATCTATATAGTAAACTATTGGAGAAGGGTATTGATTGGGAGCATTTGATCAAACAAAATGGCATGTTTTGTTACACTGGACTAACTATAGAACAAGTGACAAGACTAAAGGATGATTATTATATTTATTGTACATTAGATGGGCGCTTTAGTATAAGTGGAATCAATGAGGGAAACATTGATTATTTGGTTGAAGCTATAGAGAATGTTGTCAAGACTAAAAACTAAAGTTGTTGGAAATAAATACTATTGAGTATAAATTTATGACAATTATATACATGTTACTGTAATAATCATACCATGTGGTATGCACCATGAGTGTTGAATATCGTTTCTAGAAAATAGATTCCTCTATGTAGTCAAGTGATGGCCCTTTAAGATCGGATAAAGTATATCCGAGAATCTCCCCATACTTTTTTGTGCCCTTCAAAAAAATATCTTTTCGTAATTAGAGGATTTAAGGGTACAAAAACACTATCAGAACACATCAAAATAATGACATTGAACGTTGAAATCGTTGAGACAAAGCCATATGATGACCAAAAACCAGGTACTTCTGGTCTTCGTAAGAAGGTTACAGTTTTCAAGAAGGAAAACTACACTGAAAACTTTATTCAATCCATCTTAAATTCAATTCCAGAAGGTGCTCAAGATTCCACTTTAGTCATTGGTGGTGATGGTCGTTACTACAATGACGTTGTTATTCAATTGATAGCTAAGATCGGTGTTGCTAATGGTGTCAAAAAGCTAATTATTGGCCAAAATGGGTTATTATCGACTCCTGCAACCTCACATGTTATTAGAAGTTATGAAAACGTCACTGGTGGTATCATTTTAACTGCTTCCCATAATCCAGGTGGTCCAGAAAACGATCTAGGTATCAAATACAATCTAAGTAACGGTGGACCAGCTCCTGAATCAATTACTAATGCTATATTTAAAGAAAGTTTAGAACTAAAATCTTATAAGATTGTAAAGGATTTACCAACCATTGATCTTGCTAAAATTGGTACCATTCAATTAGATTCCTTGACCGTTGAAATTATTGATTCCACGAAAGATTATGTTGATTATTTGAAAGAGATATTCGATTTTGAGTTAATAAAGGATTTTATCAAGAATGAACCAAATTTCACAGTTTTATTCGATTCATTAAATGGTATCACAGGTCCTTATGGTTATAGAATATTTGTTGAAGAATTAGGCTTACCTGAATCATCCGTGCAAAATTTCGTTCCGTTACCTGATTTTGGGGGATTGCATCCAGATCCAAATTTAACTTATGCTAAAACTTTAGTTGAGAAAGTTGATTCAAATAACATCACCTTTGGTGCCGCATCAGATGGTGATGGTGACAGAAATATGATTTATGGTAAAAACCATACTTTTGTTTCTCCAGGTGATTCTGTTGCTATCATCGCTGAATATGCAAAGGATTTCATTCCTTATTTCAAGAAACAAGGTGTTTACGGGTTAGCAAGATCAATGCCAACTTCAATTGCTTTAGATTTAGTTGCGAAAAAACAAAACTTGAACATCTATGAAGTTCCAACTGGTTGGAAATTTTTCTGTGCTTTATTCGATGCTAAAAAATTAAGTATCTGTGGTGAAGAAAGTTTTGGTACTGGTTCAAATCACATTAGAGAAAAAGATGGTTTATGGGCGATTGTTGCTTGGTTGAACGTCTTAGCAGGTTTCAAAAAATTATATCCAAATGAAGAAGCAACAATTAAAAACGTCCAAGAAAAATTTTGGTTGAAATATGGTAGAGTTTTCTTCACAAGATTTGATTTTGAGAATGTTTCAAATGAAGGAGCAAAACAATTAGTTGATAACCTAAACGATTTCATTTCAAATGATCAGAACGTTGATGCTAAATTTTATGATGATGTCACATTCAAATCGTTTGGTGATTTCGAATATACGGATTTAGATGGTTCGGTTTCAAAACATCAAGGTTTATTTGCCAAATTATCAAATGATTTGAGAATTGTTGTTAGATTATCAGGTACTGGATCGTCTGGTGCAACTGTTAGATTGTATTTGGAAAAATACTCAAATGATGAATCCACTTATGATAATGCAGTCACAGACTTCTTGAAAAAAGATATAGAAGAAGTTTTGAAATTCCTAAAATTTGAAGAATTCTTGAAAAGAGATAAACCTGATGTTATCACTTAGACTTGATTCTTTTTTTTATTATAGGGATTTTTTTTGTTGTTGTCTTGAATCTTATGTTGAAAATAATCTTTTATATTAAAGAAATTGAGTTTTATATAATATTTTGCTGCTGAAATTAACTATATTTTATATCATTGTCTGAACATTATAAACTTGTTAATACAGAACACTTGTATTTCAAGATAAATTTATGTAATCCAATATCTCGAAATCAAAAATAGGATTGAGTACTCATTTCAAATTTGATCTGAAACAATCAGGTTATTTTATCAGAATTCAAATTTATATACAATGCAAAATCATTATAGTTCTGTTGAAATATACTTTTAAAATAATAAAATAACGATCAAAGCACCAATAAAACTAGTTCCAGCAACCATTTTACCCGCTGAACCTTCATATTCAGAAGCTGTTAATTGAGATCCAATTCCAGATGTGGTGAGTGATAAAGAATCTGAAGCAATTGTTGATGTAACTTTTTCAATTAAAGTGGTATCTTTACCAATGAAGTTTTTAGATTTAGAAACTTGAATTGTTTCAGTAGTTGAATCAAAATAAACTCTGGTTTGCTTTTCGGTGATTTCTCCGTTCAAAGCCTTAGTTTCAGTTGTAGGTAATGGACAAAAAGTGGTATAGGAAGTTACTTCTCCTTTTTCAGTAGTTGTAACAGTCGTCAAACCAGTAGTAACTTCACTTTCAGAACATTTATCAGATACACAAGAAGTTATAGTGATAGTAGTAGATGAGATCTTTTCTTGTGTCAATGTAGATGTGATTCCAGTGTTTGAACTGACAGGCGAAGTTGAACCACTAGCAGAACTTGAGTCTGAAGAAGCGGATGTCGTAACAGAAGAGGAAATGAAATCTAATGAGGAAATTGAGGAGCTTGAATAGTCAGAAGCTGGGGAACCAGAAGAATTAGAGGTATCAGATATAGTAAGTGATGGATCTGGTACAGAAGTATAATCATTTGGTGAAATAGTAGTTTCAAACTCATAAGTATCAAAAGCACGTTTAACAATTCTACCATCAACAGTAGTGATTTTTAAGACACCCTTCAAGACAACATCAGAACTTGAGGTAAACTCACCAAGAGATACGATTTTCAAAATCGATTCCACCTCAATAGCTTCTGTAAAGTTAACAGTAATAGATTCATTAGTGATTTCAACTGCAACATTCTGATAATTTGTAATATCTTCATCATTCAACACAACAGACGCATCTGCGTATTGGAATTCACCATCTTTAGTTGATACAAATTCTAGATTTTTCCATGGCCCTAGTGATCCAGGAACTGTGATAGTCCACCCTGGAACACCACTGTTTGGTGTGTTGGTTAGCGAAGGAGCAAAAGATGATGCAGTGGAGGATGTGGTAGAAGATGGTACTAGTGATGATGAAATGTCAAAGTTCGATTGAGAAGAAGCACTGATGGGCAATTCGTTAGAATACGAGGAAACCACATATGAAGAAGAAGATGAGAAATATGATGGATCATCAGAATTTGAGGTTGAAGCAACAAAAGTGTTTTCAGTGGTAGAGGATCTTGAGGCTTCTGAAACGGATGAGACCAAAGAATTATCTTGATCATCAGATTCATGTCTAAACCAATAGCTAATGTCAAAGTTTGCGACGGAAACTTCACATTCTTCAGCACCCCAGAAACCTAGTTCTTGACAATAATCATATTTGATGTTCAATAAGTCTAGGTTCTTGTTTGGATCACATGACGCAGAGTAAACATACTTTTTGTCATCATATGTAACCTCAATTACAGTAATGACTGGCCCATCGTAATCAACACCGAAATAGCCCATGACACCTTGACCTAAATCAACATTAAATCCAGTAGGAGAAACCAAAGCATATTCAGATGAGATACCATCTTTCAAATCAGTGTTAAATGTGATGTCAGTGACATGATCTGTTATTTCTGAAAATTTGAAAACAAAGTAAACAATAGCTTTATCAGTAGTCGATTTAGTTTCAGTCCATGAGATAAACTCAACATCAACTGGGTTTGATTCAGATGCGGGAATGTCAACAGTTGTGGTAGCACAGACTGTAGTGCCCTCTGCATTATAGAAAGCATAGTTTAAACCGAAATCATGTGTTATTGTTGTGACATTTGGAATGTAAGTTTCTTGAGAAGAAGTAGAGGAAGTAAACGTAGATGTTGATGCAACTTCAGAATGTCTGAACCAATAGCTAACGAAAAAATCAGGAACTGAGGCTTCACATTCTTGAGCACCCCAGAAACCCAAAGTTTGACATTGACTGAAAGAGGTCAACTCTAATAAATCCAGGCTGTTAGAGTCGCAAGTTGCTGAGTAAATATAGTTTCTACCTTCATAAGTTATTTCCAAAACATTAGCAATTGGACCTTTGTAATCAACACCAAAATAACCCATAACACCAAATTCCAAATCAAAGTTGATACCTGATGGCGAGATAATTGAAAAACCAGAATTAGAATCTTTGAAATCATTGATTAGTTTCATATTAGTAATTTTTTCCTGTCTTTCAGTGAATTGGAAAACAAAATAAGTGATAGCAGCAGTTGTGTCTGATTTAGTTTCAGTCCAAGAGTAAAAATCCATTTCAACAGGATTGCTTTCAGACACTGGAAGGTTGACAGAGGTGGTAGCACAAATTGTAGTTCCTTCTCCTGCGTAAAAACCATAATTTAAACCCTGGTCATGACTTAAAGTAGTTGTATGAGGGGTGTAAACAGCAGAGTCTTGAGAGTAAGTGCTAGGAACAGATTTAGATTCAGTAGTGGAGGTTTCAATGGATAAAGTTTCAGAAGATGAATCATGTCTAAACCAATAGCTTAAATCAATGAAATCAATAGGTTTGGAACAGGTACTACTACCCCATGATCCAATTTCATGACAGTAATCATAATCCTTGTATTCAAGATCAAGCAAAGATAAGTTATAATCAGGATCACATGAATAAGAATATATGTAAGTTTTACCTTCAAAATCTAATTTGAAAACACCTGAGGCCCAACTAGCTTTACCATAAGTCAAATAGCCCATTGCACCATATTTCAAGTCAAAGTTAATCAGAGATGGACTTTCGACTCCATATTGTTCTAACCCGTTGATCATTTTTGAAACATAAGTGAAATCCGTAACACCATCAGTCTTTTCATCGAATGCAAATCTGAAGTAAGTTCTAGTTTTAAGCTCTTTTGGTGAATATTCAGTCCATGAAGTGAACTCAAAACCAATTGGATTATTCTGGGAGACTGGGACACTGACTGAAGATGGTTCACATAATGTGGTTCTAGTGTTGCTTGAATACTGGTAATTGAGACCTTGCTCATGATCAACTGTTGAAATTGAAAGTGTGTAAGGAGTTGAGGTTGATGCCTGTATTGTTGAAGTTGGACTGATTGAAGAAGGCATTTCTGTAGCCTTTCCATTTGGTCTTAATTTATAATTTTCCTTCAAACTTTCAATAGTACTACCACATACTGACGGTGACCATCTAATAGATTGACATTTATCATATTTAATTGAATCAATATCTAAATAAGCGAAATTGTCATTATCATCACAAGAGTATGAATAGATGTAAAGTTTGTTTTGAAAAGTAATTTCGAAAACACCAATTGGATAAGAAGTAAAACCATAATTTAAAGTACCAACTGCACCTTGTTCCAAGTTCACTTGCAAAGAACCATATTTAAGTTCAGTGAAATCTGAGACTTCTTCTCTCAATTTACTGTTAAACTTGATATCAGTAACATCTGATTGATCAGTAGTGAAATTGAAAATAAAATAAGTTGAACTGCTCATATCGATTCGATTATACTTGTTCCAGTAGACAAATTCAAAATCAATTGGATTATTTTCTGAAACAGCAATACGCGTTGTAGTTGGAACGTCACAAATGTATGAAGTTGCATCTGCACTATAATCAAAATCATAAGAAAGATCAGTAGTGACAGTGGAGATCACAGCAACAGCACCAGAGTCAGCAGCAGAGACTCTATTAAAATTAGCCAACACTAATAATGAATTGAACAATAATGCTTTGAGGCCAATCATTGTATGATAAATATATCTTGATCTTATGAAGATGAAAGTATAGGAAAATATACCAAATTTATAATGATATCTGCATCGTGATGATATCCACAAAAACACTTACTTTTTGAAATTGACCAATCAGTGGTACTGCTTGAGCAAATAACCTCATTTGTAGTATTCTGTATGGCCTAATTTTGAAGACCCTACCTCAATTGAGTAATATATTCAATAAAAACATCCGTATTGAGATTTAATCACAAATTTGCGTCAATAATAAGCAACAATTGCATTAAGAAGACAATATCTGCTGTTTGTTATTTCATGAAAACTCATCTGTAATAGTTTACCTCAAGTGGATAACGGGTTAGAAATTACTATGGTGACTCAAGCTGGAATAATATAATGGATGTGAGTAATTTGGTTAAGTTAATCTTTGCTGCCCATCGTAACTTGAGGGTTGTTTATACTCTTAGTCAGGGACACACGAGACAATTGAAAGTTGTACTATCCTAACTGAATGAAACATTGTAAAACAAAGCGTTGAGGTTATTATTTTGGACCGTGAAAATAAAAATTATCTTTGAGATCTACATTCCTTAGCTACACATTCATGCATTAAAATAGAGAAATAAGACCCCATCAGTTTAAACTCCAGGCACCAGAGGTTTGTTTAACCACTAAGTACAACCAAAAACCACTACGGTGGTTCTTAATGATTGAGTTAAGATCATATTCCCGAAACCACAAATGATTATATGGGTTAGGTCACAACATGTCCATCACAGGTATAGATAACCAATATGAGTGAATAAGTTGAACCGTCAGAAATGCAGCGTTAAAGTAAGAGTCTGTGAACCCAATCAGATATCATGAAAAAATGCTCTTTAATTAAATGACTCAATTTAGTTAAACCTCAATTGAGTAAATAATATTCATTGAGTAAATAATATTATGAATAGAAAAAGTACCCTCCATTATTGGGTAAACATGTACTAAATTCTATTTACAGTTTGTGAATTATCAAAATTCGTTGATTTTTCTATTCATGTATTCTATGTTATGTGATTCGTTTTCGTGACTCTGTGTCTCCTGAATCAAATCAATCAAACTTCTTCTTTTTACCTTCAAATTTGACTTTATTTAATTCCTTTTGTTTCATTTTAGCAGCCCAAGACGGATGTAATTGTTCTGGTGGTGGAATTTGTAATTTTGATCTGGATCCACCTCTTTCACCTAACGGAGTTGCGTTACCTCCTGAAGCAAGTTCACCAGTTTGCATTGCCTTTTCACGTCTCTTTCTTTCTCTTTCTTCATATTCAAGTTGTTTTCTTTCTCTTTCTTTAATCTTCTGAAGTTTTTCTTTCTGGATATGCGTAGCACGAGTACCATATTTCTCTTCCCAAATTTTTTGTCTGGCTCTTTGACCTCTACGATTCTTTCTTTGTGGTTTCGTTATTTCATCAATCACTGCATCTCCCTTTCTTGGTTTATATCCATCATCAAAATCACCATCATCACCTGAATAATAACCAACTTCTAATTCTGGTAATTTGATTTTTTCTTTTTTCTTTTCCTTCTTGGTTGACAATGGTTTCACGAAGAAATCATCTTCCTCCTCATCATCTTCTTGATCATCACTATCTTCATTCATTTGTTCATTATCAGATGGTTCTTCATCTGTTACTTGATTATAATCAATGTTATCATCTAATCCTATGTCACTATCTTCTTCCTCGTCACTATCACCAATCATATCATCAAAATGTTTCAAATCATCTGAATCTAAATCTTCCCCTAAATCATGATCTGGGGTAGCATTGGTTAAGAGTTTTTTGGAGTCTTTCATATCTATAGTTTCATCACTATCATCCTCATCACTGTCTTCCTCACTTTCATCGTCACTATCTTGTTCAAGTTTATCGTTAATAGCACTATCATTTTCCATTTTCTTAATTTCTTCTTTACTTTTCTTATCTTCAACAGCACCTAAAATTAATCGGAAGCTTAGATCAACAGTTTCCATTGCTTGTTTGAATTCTTTAATGTTCAAAATTTTAGACATTATAGCCTTTTCACCATTTGAAAATTGTTTAGCAAAATTAGAGATCTTTAATTCATTGTCTTGTTCTAATATACCTTGAACAACCCACTTTTCAGTTATGAATGTATAATCAGCTACCTTATCAGCCCCTAAAACTTTTTCAATGATCTTCAGTAGTCTAACTTTCACGAATTTTTCATGATCTAACGATTCTTTAATGAACTTCTTTTCATCATCATTAAATTTTCTATTACTTGATACTTTCTTGAGTCCTCTTTTCAATTGAACAATCCCATTGTGTAATTTGTGTTTAAATACTTCAGTCTTTAGTCGGTCTATTTGTTGTTGTGCTTGTTCAAATGGTAAACCTAATGGGATCAAAAAGCCTTTATTGAACTTGATTGCATTTTCAATGTTTTTTTCTAAATGTTTTTTCTTTTTTGACAGCAGAAATTTCGTTTTATTGAATCTAGGTTTCGCATCAAAGTAATAATACTCAAACGCATCCAACTTAAGCATTGACATCTTTATGATTTTTTTTTTTTTGTATTGGAAAGAATTGTAAAGAAAATAGTAGAAATTGCAAAAAAATTTTATGCTTTATGCTCATCGCTTACATAATCATCATACACACAACACACAATACACACAATACACAACACACAATACACAATACACAATACACAATACACAATACACAATACACAATACACACAAAGCACAAAGCACAAAGCACACAAAGCACAAAGCACAAAGCACACAAAGCACAAAGCACAAAGCACACAAAGCACAAAGCACAAAGCACAAATAAAAAACATCTATTATTGTACCAAAACTATCTAAAGTTGAAAGTGGAACGACATAGTGGACAAGTATTAGCACCTGAAGACTTGAACCATTTGTATAAGCAGCCAGAATGGAACTTGTTATCACATGTGGAACATTTTTTGGAAGGTAACGAATTATCACTATGTAAGATCGAATAACAGATTGCACATTCTTCAAAACCTTTGAAATGGAATCTTAAATTCTTTAAAAAGAAGTTCAAACTCTCTTCAATCTCACCATTAGTTAGTGAAATGATTCTTTGTGATGACAAAATCCACGATTTCCAAGTTTGTTCTTTGACACCAACTCTTGAAGTTCCTAAGACTTCAATGTTTTTTAATGGATAGTTATCAGGAATCTTAAAACTGATTTCTAAATTTTGTTCATCAATTAAATATGTTATCTTAATTTCATTACTTGATCTATTCAATTTAATTGATAAGTTTTCATCATTTGATGTAATTGATGTAATTTTTCTATTGAATTGATTCAACTTCTCAGTGATCAAGTTTGGAGAGATATAATCAATCGTGAATGATTCAATCTTAGTCTTAAACCCACGATCTTTCAAACTGTTGAACCAGGTTACACTCAACGTGGTGATGTTATTCAAAATTGAATAATATAAATTAATACTCAAATTTTTAACTTCTAAAGACAAATCATTAATGTCAATGTATGTATAATTTGAAACAATGTCATTATTTTTAATCGATTCCAAATAATCTTTATCGCTAATTTCTAAAAGAATAAGATTTGATAAAAATGACAGTAATCTATCAATTAATAAATTATTGTCATATGATTCTAGTTGTTTAATGTATACATTTCTAAGGTTCAGTGAAATGTCCTTGAAATGCATTAAAATCAATTTCCAATTCCATAAATAGTTGATTAGAAGTTCATTATATGAATCATCTTCTAATGAATCATCATTCAAATTTGGTGGATTCAAAACATTTTTAATGAAAATTTCATCAATTTTATAATTTTTTTTCAACTCTTCATCTTTATTTAATTCAAACTCAATGACTAGATCTTGCTGATCTAATGATATTAGATTTTCAATTTTAGAAACCAAAACTCTTTTGTTTTCGAATTTTTTAGTGTTGAAGTATTTATTGATCAAAAGTTTAGAATTTGATTTCAGTTTATTGATTTTTAAAGTGTGAAGATATCTATTGAATAACCCATTCACTATAATGACTGGTTGATTTAACTCATGATCATCTTGTTTGAAACGTTCCAATAGTTCATCATCCAATTCATCAATAACATCATCACCAACTAATTTCTCTTTTTTAACAACTAGATATAATTTCAATGTAATATAAGTCAATTCTAAAAGATTTTCTCCCTCATTGACATTTATTAACCCACAAGAATCTTGTAAATTTCTAATAATGAGATCAATCACATTTTGTTGTGTTTTCAAGTCATTGAAATTAATTAATAATAATAATAAGTTTAAGATTTGAATTCTCAAAATATTAAAACCATCCTCAAATGAAATATCTGAATCTAACCATTTATTGATTTCATTGATGATTAAATTGAATCTTTGTGGTTTTAATGGAAAGATATCAGTTTGATCATTGCTCAAGAAATCATTTAGTACAGTTAGTTTGACTAATCCATTTGATAAAATTTCATGATTTCTTAAACCGATCAGTTCAGAAGCAATTAAATTCTTTGAATTATTGAATTTTTCTGATGATAGAAATTCCGAAATTGATTGAATAATAGCAATGAAATGAAGTAACATTTTATTATCTTTTAAACGGACATTTGATTTAAGGAAATTCTCAAACGTGTTGAAATCAATTGAATTGATATTGAATGAAGAAGAATGTTTCAAATTGTTTAAAATGAATAATAAGATCCTTGATTTGTAATAATTCAAAATCTCATTATCATCAGTTAATAAATCAATAAAAGAGTTAGTTTGATTACCTATAATCAGATTTTGTAGAATTTCATCTAGCTTGAAGTCCTTGATTTTGTTGATTAATGAATCAGCAATTGACTTATTGAATTTAAAAATTTCATCATCATTTTTAATTTGATCATTTGATAAAAATGTAAAGTCTATACTTATTTCAGATATTATATTTAGATACAAATTCAATCCTTCAGCATTTAATCCCAACTCATTTAGAAAAATAGAGTAAAGAATAATTTTTTTAATTTGTTCGAAATTGAATGAATTTTCTTTATTTTTCAAGAGATAAATGTTGAATAGTAACGGGTTCCCTAATGATAATCTAGAGTCTATAAATTCCCCATAAGACCAAATCAAAGCATTGATTGACTCATTGTAATCGAATAATGAATCAGATAAAGTGGGGTATTTAGTTAAATTTGATTGAATTCTAGAAATTATGGTTGTAGATGCACCATTTTCATAGATGAATTGCTTTAGAGAGTTGATGTATCTAACTTTTATATCATCATTTGTTAATAAATCACTGATTTTATCATGTAAAGTGTTATTATCTTCAAACCATAAATTATTTTCAATTATTGAAGTTGAATTGATTAAATGAATGAATAATAATGAGTTATTTCCATTATATAGGAAAAAATACTCTAAAAATTTACCAAATTTATTCAATTTGATTGATAATTTGTATAGTTCCACTATTGATGCATTATTGATTAAATGAGGTTGGAAAAGTGAATCGTTACTATAATCATAATTCGATGAAACTTCATCTAAGGCTGTTTGTAACTCTTTTGAGCTGGATACCAATTGATTTCTATTACCAAATTTATCCAATTTATTCAACAAAACCTCTTTCGAATTCATCATTTGTAATTTAATTAAACAATCATCAAAAACTTCGATAAATAAATCATTCTTATAAAATGTTGAGTTTGAATAATCTATCAAAATATTAATCAATAAATCAACTCTGAATGAATTAATAAAACTTGGTAACTTATTTATAAATTCATCAATTATTTCAATATACTGAATTGAATTTTGTATGATAACGAATTGAAAAATTTTGAAGGTTTTTATGGAATTAGACTCTTCCTGTTCATCAAATTCTAAACGTATTGAATCCAAAGAATTTTGTAATAATTGACTCAAGTCAATATTTTTAAGTAATGCAATCTTCAATAAAACTAAATAATTCAATTCGTTATCATTATTTATTAATGATATTGTTGATTCGATTACCTCAGAAGGAATGTATTTGATCAATAAATTAGTAACTTTATCGATTAATGTAGTTTTTATCTTTAAAACTTGCTTTAGAATTTCATTAAAATATTTTTCAGTGTTGCCACAATTTGATAAAAACTCTAAATATACTGACAATGAGTTGATGATAAATTCAGAACCTTGCCTCAAATTCAAGTTTTTTTTCAATTCGAATAAAAAATTGTTTAATAAAATCGGTTGAATTGTTAGAAAATCTTGTTCAATGTCTAACATTGAGCTATTTTGTAAAAAATCGGATAATTTTGAGTAATATGAGGGATCTGAATTCAATGAACCTATTCTCAAAAAATCAATTACTCTATTCTTTGCTGATTTATCAATTTCATAGAAATCTGGGTATTTTTGAGTTAAGTTTATCAAAGTTGATAAAATTGGAATAATTAAACTTGAATAGATTAAATAATTTGAAGAATTTTCAATATTATCAATTTTTTTAACAAATGTTAAAGATTTTAGAAATCTTTTACTAATTAATTTCAACGATTTATTATTTTCAAACAAGTCAGGTTTTAAAACTAAGATTGAGTTTATTAGATTCAATAAATTTTTAAATATTTTTTGATTGTTATTATTGGAATTAATTAACAAATAGTGCCATAAGTTTTCATATAATAATAATTCAATGAACGGATCACTAATTGAGTCAAATTTTCCTAGTTTAAAATTTATTTGAAATAAGTGAGAGATCATCAAAATAGTTGAATTGATTAGTCTTGAATATTTTAATTCTGCCTCATCTCTTGAAATAAATCTATCATCAGATAATGAGTCGACTGTTTCTTTATTGAAAACTTGGTCAATGAAATTGAAAATTTCATTATGGAATAAAAACCATAAATTATTTATTTTAGTTTGATCATTATTTAAAGCATTTAACAGATTTTTTGAAGTTAAAGTTGAGACTGATGAGTCAATATCGTATGTTCCTGATAATAGGATAGGAATTGAATCTTTTAAGTATTTCATATAAGATTTTTTTAAATTTGAAATCAATTTACATTGAAAGTGATGTGATAATAATCTAACTGATTTATTCTCACTTATTGATAATTTTGGGTACAATTGAACCCAAGTGATTAAAACTAAATCATTTTTGAATTTGACAACATTTTCTTCTATATCTATATATGAATTTAGCTCAACTAATGCTTTTTCTTTTGTTGTTTCATCTTTCTTTAATAATGACTTGAATATTAACTTTAATGTAGGGTCGTTTAGAATATTTGGATCAGGAATTCCACTTATGAAATTCAAAGATATTTCAAAGCCATTAAACCCTAGTCCTAGAGCACCAAATGAATTTTCTTCACCAGCAGCGAATGGATTCCCAAAAGACATGATAAGTGAATAGCAGTATATGATTAAGTCAAAAAATGCTAAAACTTTTCACTTTCCGATGATTTTATTTTAACCTCGGAATTCGTTGTACACAAGTTGTCATACTTAATGAAAGGGTTTTGTAAAAGTAGTGACTAGTAGTGGTGTGGACCTAAAGTGAAGATACCCATATTTGTTATAATATTTAGATTAGTGACTTTAACATTAATTCTTTTTCTATTGAAGTCAAACATATGATTCAGCGATCAATAAATGAAGTGTCCATGATTAAAAGACTGATTGTAAAATGATAATCTCTTGACTCTTTATATTGAAATTGAATTAGCCGTCAGTAACTGCAAGTAATTATGAATCATTTATGATCTCTTGTCTTCTGTACTCCAACTAATTATATATTTAAAAGACTCATCACATCGGTAAAAAATATATACTTCATCTACAATTTATTCAAATCAATTCATTCAGAATGACTGACCAGCCATCACCAATCATCACTTCTGATACTCCCATCCCATCAGCAGTAAGGATATCTAAAAAAAGGCAACAACTGTTGAAATCAGGTAAAAACTTAAATGATAACAGACTTCAATGTAAATTTATAATAGTGAAGAAAAATAGACAATGTCCACTAACTAGAAAGAAAGATTCGTTATACTGTGCTGAACATTTAACAACATCAACAAGCAACGATTTAAGAATCCCATGTCCAATTGACCCAAGACATACCATCTGGAAATCATCATTAGACAAACACGTTAAAAAATGTGATTTAAAGAACATTAAATCACAAAATGAACCATGGTTCAAGCTGAATAAAAATACTGATCTGATTACAACAGATGATCAAGAATTCAATCTTGAATATGACAAATGGATTCCATTAGTTGACAAAACATATTTGCAATATTTAGAACTCAAGTTATTAAAACTTAATCATGATGGTCTAAACATAAGATTACAAGAATTACAAAATCAAAAACATGCAACTCAACAATCTTCGTTAATCTCCCATTTGAACTCTCATGGACTATTAAGTAATGAACTCAATTATGTGGAATTTGGTTGCGGTAGAGCAGAATTATCAAGATATACTTCACAATCTTTAATTCATCAATTTGGTAAAACTTCTGATTTTCTACTTATTGATAGATCATCTAGTCGAATGAAATTTGATTCAAAAATTGTTACTGAATCATTGGAAACAGATCATGAAAGTAAAGTGTTAAGAGTGAAAATAGATATTAAAGATATCGATCTTGATTATTTAAGTAATAAAGAATTTCAAAATGAAAAAGGATTTGTTGGAATTTCCAAACATTTATGTGGTGCTGCTACTGACTTAACAATTCAAAGTATTTTAAAGAACAATGATTTCAGAAAAAGATTCAAAGGTATGATTGTGGCTATGTGTTGTAGACATTGTTGTAATTATGATTTATTAAACAATGACTCTAAAGCATATCTAATTCAACAAGGGATTGATTCCATCGGTTTCAAACATTTGATGAAATTTGCAAGTTGGGCAGTGAGTGGAGTCAGAGCAAACATTGACGTTGAATCACATAATGACCATCCAAGTGGTCTAACTTTAAAGCAAAGAGAGATAATCGGATTAAAAGCAAGAAGGATAATTGATGAATCTAGGAAATATTGTCTAGAAAAAAATGGATTCAATGTGGAATTATGTCAATATGTTGATAAAGATATAACTTTGGAGAATACTTGTATGATTGTGAAAAGAAAATGATTAACTCATCTGCCATTATGGTGCTTTCCGTACAAGGCAATAATCGCGGTGTTTCACTAATATTTTTTTGCATGTGTTGGAAAACAAAAAAAAAAAAAAAAAAAAAAAAAAAAAAAATTTTCAACAAAATTAGTTCTCTTTTTTTTGCGTTTAACAAATCAATCAAATTTTTACTTTCAAAAAAATGAAGATTTTCTCTGTATGTGAAATTTTTACTCTTAGTTTAATTATACTTCATTGGCGTTATAGTCCAGTCTGTTTTTATTTTTGTGAAAATAATGACTGCTAGCTGACGGATTAATGCATTCGATGACTTTGATGGAATCAACATTATATACTAACAAATTAATTCCATAGGATATTATCTCTGGTGATGAATTATTATCTGATGCTTATGACATCACTTTAGTTGACAACGTCATCTACGAAGCTGACTGTGCCATGATCACTGTCGGTGAAGGTCAAGTTGATATTGGTGGTAATCCATCAGCTGAAGGTGGTGATGAAGAATTAGAAGATGGTGCTGAAACCGTTAACAACGTTGTCTACTCTTTTAAGTTACAACAAACTCAATTCGATAAAAAATCATTCTTAACTTACATCAAAGGTTACATGAAAACTATCAAAGCTAAATTACAAGAAACTGCTCCTGAAGAAGTTGAAGTTTTCGAAAAAGGTGCTCAAGCTTACGTCAAGAAAGTCATTGGTTCTTTCAAAGATTGGGACTTCTACACTGGTGAATCAATGGACCCAGATGCTATGTTAGTCTTATTAAACTATCGTGAAGATGGTACCACTCCATACGTTGCTATCTGGAAACATGGTGTTAAAGAAGAAAAAATCTAGATGCAATAATAATTCATTTGATTTATGTGATTTATTTGAAGCGTGTTTGTAGTTTAACGTGATTATCAGTATATATAAAAAAAAAAAAAAA